>PVJN01043177.1:0-17912 GCA_004026805.1 Lasiurus borealis | reverse complement strand
GAGGATGCGCAGAAAAAGGAACCCTTGTGCACTGTTGGTGGGAATGCAGACTGGTGCAGCCACTGTGGAGAACAGTATGGACTTTCCTCAAAAAACTAAAAATGGATCTCCCATTTGACCCGTAATCCTACTCTTAGGAATTTATCCTAAGAAATCACAAACACCAATCAAAAAGGATTTATGCACCCCTATGTTCATAGCAGCACAATTTACAATAGCTACAATTTGGAAACAGCCTAGGTGCCCGTCAGCAGATGAGTGGATCAGAAAACCGTGGTACATCTACACAATGGAATTTTATGCTGCCTTTAAAAAGAAGGAATTCTCACCATTTGCCGCAACCTGGATGGAACTAGAGAGCCTTATGCTTAGTGAAATAAGCTAGTCAATGAGGGAGAAGCATCACATGATCTCACTCATTGGTGGATAATAAAGAACATTATAAACTGATGTACAAAAGGATAGATTTAGAGGCAGTAAAGCTTCATACAGATTGTGAAATTACAGCAGGAAGATTAAAGTTAGGTGAGGTAGATAAGAGATCAATCAAAGGACTTGTATGCATGCATATAAGCATAACCAATGAACATAGACACTGGAGGGGTTGGGGTATGCCTGGGAGGGAGGGGGAGCATGGGAGACATGTATAAAAAAATTAATAAAAAAAAGAAACTAAAAAAAAAGATTAAGGTTAGATGTATGGTTAGGTTTAGGGTTAGTTTTAGGGTTAGGATCAAGGTTAGGGTTAGATTTAGGGTTAGGTGTAGGGTTAGGTTTAGAATTAGGGTTAGAGCTAGGGTTAGGATTAGGGTTAGGGTTAGGGTTAGGGTTATAACTAGGTTTAGGGTTAGGGTTAGACTCAGGTTAGGTTTAGGGATAGGGTTAGGGTTAGTGTTAGGGTTAGGGTTAGAGCTAGGTTTAGGGTTACGGGTAAGTTTAGCATTAGAGACAGGATTAGGGTTAGGGGTACAGCTATGGTTAGGTTTAGGGTTAGAGATAGGGTTAGGATTAGGTTAGGGTTACGCTTAGAGGTAGGGTTAGGCTTATGGTTAGGGATAAGGTTAGAGGTAGGGTTAGGGTTAGAACTACTGTTATGGTTAGGGTTAGGGTGAGGGATAGAGCTAGGGTTAGTTTCAGGATTAGGTTTATTGTTAATGTTTGGTTTAGGGTTAGGTTTATGGTTAGAGCTAGGGTTAGGGTTAGGTTTAGGGTTAGAGCTATGTTTTCTTTTGGGTTAGGTTTCGGGTTATACCTAGGGTTAGGGTTACTGTTAGAGATAAGGTTAGGTTTAGAGGTAGGGTTAGGATTAGGGTTAGGGTGAAGGTTAGAGCTAGGGTTAGTTCTAGTGTTAGGGTTAGGGTTAATTTAGGGTTAGTGTTAGTGATAGGGTTAGGGTTCGAGTTAGGGTTAGATGTAGGTTTAGGTTTAGGTTTGCGGTTGGTGTTAGTATTAGGGTTAAGGTTACGGTTAGAGCAAGTATTAGGGTTACAGTTAGGGTTAGAGCTAGGGTTAGGGTTTGGGTTAGCGTCTTGGTTAAAGGTAGGGTTAGGGTTAGTTTTAGGATTAAAGCTAGGTTTAGGATTAGGGTTAAGGTTAGGGTTAGGTTTAGGTATAGGTTTAGGGTTAGGGTTAGGGTTAGGTTTAGGGTTAGGGCTAGGATTAGGGTTATGGTTAAGGTTATGGTTAGGGTTAGTGTTAGTGTTAGGGTTTGGTTTAGTGTTAGAGCTAGGGTTAGGGTTAGGGTGAGGATTAGAGCTAGGTTAGGTTTAGGATAAGGTTTAGTGTTAGGGGTAGGTTTAATGTTAGGGTTATAGGTAGGGTTAGGGTTAGTGTTAGAGCTAGACTTAGGGTTAGGGTTAGAACTAGGGTAAAGGTTAAAGATAGTTTTAGGGTTAGGTTTAGGGTTTGAGCTAGGGTTAGAGTTAGGGTTAGAGATAGGGTTATTGTTAGGGATATAGCTAGATTTAGGGTTAGGGTTAAGATTAGGGTTAGAGATAGTGTTAGGTTTAGGTTAGGGTTAGAGCTGGTTTTAGGGTTAGGTTTAGGGTTAGGGTTAGAGGTAGTATTAGGGTTAGGGTTAAGGTTAGAGCTAGGTTTAGGGTTAGAGTTAGAGCTAGCGTTAGGTTTAGAGTCAGAGATATGGTCATGGTTTGGGTTATGGTTAGGTTTAATACTAGGTTTAGTGTTAGGATTAGAGCTAAGGTTAGGTCTTCGTTTAGCGTTAGACCTAGGGTTAGGGTTAGGGTGAGGATTAGAGCTAGGTTAGGTTTAGGATTAGGTTTACTATTAGGGGTAGGTTAAGGTTAGGGTTAGAGCTAGGGTTAGGGTTAGGGTTGCTGTTAGAGCTAGACTTAGGGTTAGGGTTAGGGTTAGAAATAGGTTTAGGGCTAAATATTGGGTTAGGGTTAGGTTTAGGGTTTGAGCTAGGGTTAGAGGTAGGGTTAGTGATAGGCTTAGGGTTAGGTGTAGAATAGGGTTAGGGTTAGAATTAGGATTAGGTGTAGGGTTTGGTGTAGGGTTAGGGTTAGAGCTAGGGTTACGATTAGGATTAGGGTTAGGATTAGGGTTAGGGATGCAGCTAGGATTCGTTTTAGGATTAGGTTTAGGGTTAGTGTTTGGTTTAGGGTTATGTTTATGGTTAGAGCTAGGTTAGGGTTAGGTTTAGGGTTAGAGCTAGGGTTAGTGTTTGGGTTAGGGTTCAGATTAGACCTAGGGTTAGGGTTACTGTTAGAGTTAAGGTTATGGTTAGAGGTAAGGTTAGGATTAGTGTTAGATTTAGGGTTACAGCTAAGGTTAGTTCTTGGGTTAGGGTTAGGTTATGGTTAGGGTTAGTGTTAGTGATAGGGTTAGGGTTCGGGTTAGGGTTCGAGCTGGGGTTAGGGTTTGGGTTAGGGTTACATGTACGGTCAGGAATTGGGTTGGGGTTAGTGTTAGTGTTAGTGTTAGGGTTAGGTTTTCAGTTAGAGCTGGGGTTAGGGTTTGGGTTAGGGTTAGGATTACAGCTAGGGTGAGGCTTAATTTTAGGGTTAGATTTAGAATTAGGGTTAGAGGTAAGGTTAGGGTTAGCTTAGGGTTAGGGCTAGATTTAGGTTCAGGTTTATGGTAAGAGCTAGTGTTAAGGTTAGAGATAAGGTTAGGGTTAGGGTTAGGGTTAAGGTTAAAGCCGGGTTTAGGGTCAGAGTTAGGGTTAGAGTTAGGTTTAGGGTTAGGTTTAGAGCTAGGGTTAGGTTTATGTTTACGGATAGGGTTAGGGCTAGATCTAGGGTTAGGTTTAGGATAAGGTGTAGGATTAGGCTTGGGTTTAGGGTTTGGGTTAGAGGTACCGTTAGGGTTAGGGTTAGGTTTAGAATTAAAGTTAGGTTTAGGGTTAGTGTTAGAGGTAGGGTTAGAGTTAGGGTTAGAGCTACGGTTAGGCTTAGGCTTACGGTTAGAGTTAGAGTTAGGTTTAGGATTAGGTTTAGGGTTAGGTTTAGAATTAGGGTTAGAACTTGGGTTAGGATTAGGGTTAGGTTTAGGGTTAGGGTTAAGTTTAGGGTTAGTGTTTGGGTTAGCGATATGTTTATGTTTACTGATAGAGCTAGAGTTAGGGTTAGGTTTAGGTTAGGGTTAGAGCTGGTTTTAGGCTTAGGGTTATGGTTATAGCTAGTGTTCGTGTTAGGGTTATGGTTAGAGCTGGGTTTAGGTTTAGAGTTATACCTAGCGTTACGGTTAGGGTCAGAGATAGGGTTATGATTAAGGTTAGATTTTGGGCTAATGCTAGGTTTAGTGTTAGGGTTAGGGTTAGAGCTAAGTTTAGGTCTAGTGTTAGGGTTAGGGCTAGGGTTAGATTTAGAGATATTGTTAGAGTTTGTGTTAAGTTTAGAGATAGGTTTAGGGTTATGGTTAAGGTTAAGGTTAGAGGTAGGTTTAGGGTTAGGTTTAGGGTTAGGGTTAGAGGTAGTGTTAAGGGTAGGGTTAGGTTAGGGTTAGAGATAGGGTTAGAGTTAGGCTTAGGGTTAGAGCTAGGGTTAAGTTTAGGTTTATGTTAAGGGTAAGGTTTAGGGTTAGGATTAGAGCGAGGGTTAGGGTTAGGGTTAATTTAGTTTTTGGGTTAGAGGTAGGGATTGGGTTAGAGCTAAGCTTAGGGTTAGTGTTAGGTATAGGGTTACAGCTAGGGTTAGGGTTAGGGTTAGGGTTAGAGCTAGGGTTAGGTTTAGATTTAGGTTTAGTGTGAGGGTTAGGTTTAGGGTTACTTTTAGACCTAGGGTTAGGATTAAGTTTGAGGTTAGGTTTAGGTTTAGGGTTAGAGCTAGTGTTAGGGTTTTAATTAAGGTTAGAGTTAGGGTTAGAGCTATGGTTAGGATTAGGGTTAGGATTAGAGCTAGGTTGGGTTTAGGATTAGCTTTCGTGTTGGGTTTAGGTTTAGGGTTAGATTTAGAGGTAGGTTTAAGGTTAGGGTTAGTGTTAGAGCTAGCGTTAGTTTTAGGGTCAGAGATAGGGTTATGGTTAAGTTCAGGGTTAGGGTTAAAGCTAGTCTTAGTTTTAGGATTAGGGTTAGAGCTAAAGTTAGGTCTAGGGTTATGGTTAGGGTTAGGTTTAGAGATAGGTGTAGGGTTTGTGTTAGGTTTAGATCTAGCGTTAGGTTTATGGTTAAGGTTAAGGTTAGAGGTAGGTTTAGGGTTAGGGTTAGGGTAAGGTTTAGGTTTAGTATTAGGGTTAGGTTTAGGGTTATGGTTAGAGGTAGGGTTACAGTTATGTTAGTGTTAGAGCTAGGGTCAGGGTTAGGCTTAGCGTTAGAGATAGTGTGAGAGTTAGGATTAATTTAGGAATAGGTTTAGAGTTAATGTTAGGTTTTGAGGTAGGGTTCGGGATAGAGTTTTTCGACACTGTATGGGTTTCAGATTCATCCGTCTTGCTGCCAGTGATTCAGTCACATTTGTAAAATGTCGCTGCTCTATTTGTTTGCAAAACGTTTCCATTTTCATACATTATGTGAGAAATATGAAAATGAGAGTTATGGTTTAAGCAACCATTTGTTAACGTGGCCACTCAGACTATCTTGTAATGTAGGCAGCATCCGAGGAAGGACTGTATTCTTTTCACAGCGTTTTTATGGAAAGGCACAATTCTCCTTCTTAGGTAGATGAAGGCTCCTTAAACTGAAGTTTCTAGTGTTTGGAGGACTGTCCTAAATATTTAACTCATCTATCATTGTTAATTCAGTCTTTAGTTCTCTTTTGTAACGTGACTCAAGCACATTCTTTGTGAATTCTAACTATTCTTACACCCTAATTCTGAATAAGCCGAATCCGTAGCTTTAACCTAAGCCTCTAGAATTGTCATAAACCAAACTCGATTAAAAACAATAAACCTAACAGAAACTCTAACCTTTAACCTAAATCGAATTTGAACTTGGACACTATTACAAACCCTATCCCTAACCATACCCTGAGCCTAAACCTAATGCTAAACCTGACCCTAAAACTAACCCTAGCCCAATCACTAACTCGATCCCTAAATCTAACACTAGCCCTTACCCTCACTGTAAACCCAGCCCAAGTCCTAACACAATACCCAACCCTAACATTAGCCCTAACCCTAACCCTAGTTCTAACCGTAACCCTACCCCTAAATCTAACCCTACTACTGGCCTTAACCCAAAACCTAAACAATCCTAACAGCTTTATGTAATTAACTTATTATGGTATCTGAGTCCTGTGATAATCCAGGTTTAAGGTGTGAGCAATCCTTAGAATCCACTCTAATTTACACTCAATTGAAAAAGTAACTGCCCTCTCACTCACTTCTCGTGTGTGTGACCAGGATATTACAATGACTAAGCACTTTCCTTGAGATATGAAAGCTCTTTGAGCATGGATTCCAACTGTTTGAGGCACCTTCCTATATATTTCCCTGGTCTTTCCTGGTGTATACACAAACTTTGATTCCTTTTGTCCAGTGATTCGAGCTCCTTTCAGTGAATTTCAGGTTTCTATGCTAACCCGAGTCCTACTAGTAGCCTTGGGATTAATAGGCCTGCTTCTCAAAGGTATATCTTTACTTCTTTGAACTGTAGTTCATCAGATTGGTTTCTTCTAGTTGCGAATAAATGTAGAATTATAGCAGCTGTAGCAAAATGAACTTATGTTTCAACAACATCCTTCTGAAAATGCCACCTCATTCCCACTGAGTAATAAAGATATACAGTATCACACTCACTTCTCTACACTTTGAACACATTTTTCAAGTGGATCCACAGTGTGCTTAAGATATTAAGAATCTAAGAACACGTATTCTCTCTATTTCAGGCACCTTCCTACACATTTTTCCAGACTTTTATTGGGAATTGTCAGTGTTATTCTCTTGGAACATGTTCAGGCTTATTCATTTGTGAATCTCTGGTAATAATGTTAAGCCCGGAACGCAAGCCGCACTTACAGAGCACCAAGAGACTATCTCATGTAAAAACAAAGGGGTTTATTCAGACCAGCATGCTGGGGCTCACAACATACTCTGAAAACAGAGCAGAGGCTGAGAGCCCCGTGCCTTTGTTACGTGACCATTTTATACTGGGAGTCAAGGGGTGGAGAGCTGTTTGACTTACTAAGTTGGCCTATCCTGATAGGCCAGGTAGGGGAGGTGGCCCATCCTGATAGGCCAGGTAGGGGCCGAGGTTAGCTTACGCAGGTACGGGATGTGGAGTCAGGAAGCAGTCTAATAGCAGGAAGGAGTGGTTTTCCCTTATTAGGTTATCTCCCTGCACATTCTTGCTGGATTACCTAATGGTGGGTTGGGTAACTGGCAAGTCTCTTTGTCTCGTTAGGTGCGTAGTCACCTAAGATGGAGGAAGCTGGAAAGAATTCCCCTTTCAATAATACAACCACTTTCATTGGCTAAATGCTGTTTAAATGTAAAGTATTTCAAATTAAAGACAATCTCCCTTTTCACAGCTCTTGAAATAGAAAATTCATTGTTTTTCCACAATGCACGGGTTTCAGATTCATCCGTCTTGCTGCCAGAGTTTCAGTCACATTGGTAAAATGTCACTGCTCTATTATGTTTGCAAGACGTTTCCATTTTAATACATTTTGTGAGAACTATTAAAAAGAGAGTTATGGTTTAAGCAACCATTTGTTAACGTGGCCACTCAGACTGTCTTGTAATGTAGGCAGCATCCGAGGGAGGACTGTATTCTTTTCACAGCGTATTTATGGAAAGGCACAATTCTCCTTCTTGGGTAGATGAAGGCTCCTGAAACTGATGTTTTGATTGTTTGGAGGACTGTCATAAATATTTAACTCATCTATCATTGTTAATTCAGTCTTTAGTTCTCTTTTGTAACGTGACTCAAGCACATTCTTTGTAAATTCTAACTATGAAAGGGGGTAACAGTGGTGTGAGCAGCATGGGACATGGAGTGTGATGCTGGAGTGTGGGCAGGGGCAGAGTGGGATCTGAAGGTGTCACTGAAAAAGGAATTTTTAGGGTGAAAAAGACAGGTTTAAGATAATTTAGAAATTAGGGGACCTTGGAGTAAGCACAGAGCTGCAGACCAGCAGAAGGGTTATTTCCATAGAATGAGGGAGCTGGGAACAGCACCAGGTCTATGTTTGCATAATAAAGGGAAGGAAGCCCTTCAGCCAATAAGGGTGGGAGAGATAACCCCACAGGTCCCTTGTGAGGTTTGATCTTTGCTCTCAGGAGTTGCTATGGTAACAAGTCTAAAGGCCTGCTATTAGACTGCTTCCTGACCCCACATTCCATACCTGCATAAGCAGAACCCGGCCCCTACCTGGCCTATCAGGATGGGCCAACTCCCCTACCTGGCCTATCAGGATAGGCCAACTCAGTAATTCAAACAGCTCTCCACCTCCCCCCCGACCCCCAGTATAAAGCGGTCATGTAACAAAGGCCCAGGGCTCTCAGCCTCTGCTCTGTTTTCGGAGTATGTTGTGAGCCCCAGCATGCTGGTCTGAATAAACCCCTTTGTTTTTACATGAGATCGTCTCTTGGTGCTCTGTAAGTGCGGCTTGCGTTCCGGGCTTAACAACTATACTTACACCCTAATGCTGAATGAGCCGAATCCGTAGCTTTAACCTAAGCCTCTAGACTGTCATAAACCAAGCTCGATTCCAAAAAATAAACCTAACAGAAACTCTAACCTTTAACCTAAATCGAATTTGAACTCGGACACTATTACAAACCCTATCCCTAATCATACCCTGAGCCTAAACCTAATGCTAAACCTGGCCCTAAAACTGACCCTAGCCCAATCACTAACTCGATACCTAAATCTAACACTAGCCCTTACCCTCAATGTATTCCCAGCCCAAGTCCTAACACAATACTTAACCATAAACTTAGCCCTAACCCTAACCCTAGTTCTAACCGTAACCCTACCCCTAAATCTAACCCTAGCCCTGGCCTTAACCCAAACCCTAAACGATACTAACAGCTTTATGTAATTAACTTATTATGGTATCTGAGTCCTGTGATAATCCAGGTTTAAGGTGTGAGCAATCCTTAGAATCCACTCTAATTTACACTAAATTGAAAAAGTAACTGCCCTGTCACTTCTCATGTGTGTGACCAGGATATAACAATGACTAAGCACTTTCCTTCAGATATGAAAGCTCTTTGAGCATGGATTCCAACTGTTTGAATCACCTTCATATATAGTTCCCTAGTCTTTCCTTGTGTATACACAAACTTTGATTCCTTTTGTCCAGTGATTCGAGCTACTTTCTCGTGAATTTCAGGTTTCTACCCTAACCCTATTCCTACCCGTAGCCTTGGGATTAATAGGCGTGCCTCTCAAATGTATATCTTTACTTCTTTGAATTCTCGTTCATCAGTTTGGTTTCTTGTAGTGACGAATAACTGTAGAATTGTAGCAGCTGTAGCAAAATGAACTTATGTTTCAACAACATCCTTCTGAAAATGCCACTCATTCCCACAGAGTAATAAAGATATACAGTATCACACTCACTTCTCTACACTTTGAACACTTTTTTAAAGTGGATCCACAGTGTGCTTCAGATTTTAAGCATCTAAGTACACCCATTCTTTCTGTTTCAGGCACCTTCCTACACATTTTTCCAGACTTTTATTGGGAATTGTCAGTGTTATTCTCTTGGAACAGTGGTTCAGGCTCATTCATTTGTGAATCTCTGGTACTAATACAACCACTTCCAAGGGTTAAATGCTGTTTAAATGTAAAGTATTTCAAATTAAAGACGATCTCCCTTTTCACAGCTCTTGAAATAGAAAATTTGTTGTTTTTCCACACTGCACCGGTTTCAGATTCATCCGTCTTGCTGCCAGTGTTTCAATCACATTGGTAAAATGTCACTGCTCTATTATGTTTGCAAGACGTTTCCATTTTCATACATTATGTGAGAACTATGAAAATGAGAATTATGGTTTAAGCAACCATTTGTTAACGTGGCCACTCAGACTGTCTTGTAATGTAGGCAGCATCCGAGGGATGACTGTACTCTTTTCTCAGCGTGTTTCTGGAAGGGTACAATTCTCCTTAGGTAGATGAAGGCTCTTGAAACTGACGTTTCTAGTGTTTGGAGGACTGTCCTAAATGTTTAACTCATCTATCAATGTTAATTCAGTTTTTAATTCTCTTTTTTACGTGAATCAAGCACATTCTTTGTGAATTTTAACTATACGTACACCCTAATCCTAAATTAGCAATCCGAAGCTTTAACCCAAGCCTAGAACTGTCAAGAACTAAGCTCGATTCCAAAAAATAAAACTAACAGAGACTCTAACCTTTAACCTAAATCGAATATGAACTCTTATACTATTACAAATCCTATCCCTAACCATACCCTAAGCCTAAACCTAATGCTAAAGCTTGCCCTAAAACTAACCCTAGCCCAATCACTAACTCTATCCCTAAATCTAACACTAGCCCTTGCCTTCACAGAAAACCCAACCCAAGGCCTAACCCAAGACCTAACCGTAAACTTAGCCATAACCCCAATCCTAGTTCTAACCGTAACTCTACCAATAAATCGAACCTTAGCCCTGGCTTAATCCTCTCCCTAAACGAACCTAACAGCTTTATGTAATTAACTTGTTATGGTATCTGAGTCTTGTGATAATTAAGGTTTAAGGTGTGAGCAATTCTTAGAATCCACTCTAATTTACACTAAATTGAAAAATAACCTGCCAT
Organism: Lasiurus borealis; assembly: GCA_004026805.1. Taxonomy (NCBI): domain Eukaryota; kingdom Metazoa; phylum Chordata; class Mammalia; order Chiroptera; family Vespertilionidae; genus Lasiurus; species Lasiurus borealis. Next base: position 7,744 of record PVJN01043177.1, on the reverse strand, counting down.
CTCACTCACTTCTCGTGTGTGTGACCAGGATATAATAGTGACTAAGCACTTTCCTTCAGATATGAAAGCTCTTTGAGCATGAATTCCAACTCTTTGAGGCTAGCGTTAGGCTTTGGTTTAGTGTTCGCATTAGACCTAGGGTTAGGTTTAGGGTTAGGGTTAGAGTTAGGGTTAGGATTAGGGTTAGGGTTAGGGTTAGACATAGTGTTAGGGTTTTCGTTACACCTATGGTTAGAGTTCGGGTTGGGCTTTGACTTGGGGTTAGTGATAGAGTTAGGGTTCGTGTTAGGGTTACATTAGGTTTAGGATTAGGGTTCCCGTTACTGTTAGTGATAGTGTTAGTGTTAGGGTTAGGGTTAGGGTTAGTGTTACCATTAGAGCAAGGATTAGGGTTAGGGTTAGGGTTAAAGCTAGAGTTAGGGTTAGAGGTAGGGTTAGGGTTAGGGTTAGATTGGGATTAGGGTTAGGTTTAGGCTTAGGGTTAGAGGTAGTGTTAGGCTTAGGCTTAGGTTAGGGTTAGAGCTAGAGTTAGAGTTATGCTTAGGGTTAGATATAAGATTAGGTTTAGGATTAGTTTTAGGGTTAGGTTTAGGGTTAGGGTTAGAGCTAGGGTTAGGGTTAGGGTTAGGGTTAGGGTTACCACTATGGTTAGGGTTAGGTTGAGCATTTGAGCTAGGTTAGGTTTAGGAATAGGTTTAGTGTTAGGTATAGGGTTAGGGTTAGAGCTAGGATTAGGGTTAGGGTTAAGGTTAAGCTTAGGTTTATGGTTAATGGTAGGGTTTGGGTTAGAGTTAGGGTTAGGTTTAAGGTTAGAGCTAGGGTTAGGGTTACGGTTAGATCTAGGGTTCTGTTTAGGTTTAGGTTTAGTGTGAGGTTTAGGTTTAGGGTTAGATTAGAGGTAGTGTTAGGGTTATGGTTAAGGTTATGGTTGGGGTTAGAAGTAGGGTTTGGGTTAGAGTTAGGGTTAGGGGTAGGGTGAGGATTAGAGCTAGGTTAGGTTTATTGTTAGGTTAGGTTTACTTTTAGGGGTAGAGCTATTATTAGGTTTAGGGTTAGAGCTAAATTAGGGTTAGGGTTAGAGCTAGGGTTAGGGTTAAAGATAGGGTTAGGGTTAGGTTTAGCCTTTTAGCTAGGGTTAGAGTTAGGGTTAGCGATAGTGTTACGGTTAGTGTTATGATTAGGGTTATGTTAGGTTTAGGGTAAGGGTTAGGGTGAGACCTTCGAGTAGGTCTAGGGTTAGGGTTATCATTAGGGTTAGGGTTAGAGATAGGGTTATGGTTATGGTTATGGTTAAGTTTAAGATTAGAGATAAGTTTAGAGTTAGGCTTAAGTTTAGAATTAGGGTTAAGGTTTGGGTTAGTGTTAGGGTTAGAGATAGGGTTAGGGTTAGGGATATGGCTAGAGTTTTGGTTAGGGTTACGATTAGGGTTAGAGGTCGTGTTAGGTTTAGATTAGGGTTAGAGCTGGATTTAGGGTTAGGGTTAGAGGTAGAGCTAGTGTTAGGGTTAGGGTTAAAGTTAGAGCTATGTTTAGGGTTAGAGTTAGAGCTAGCATTAAGTTTAGGGTCAGAGATATGGTCATGGTTTGGGTTATGGTTAGGGTTAATACTAGGTTTAATGTTAGGGTTAGGGTTAGAGCTAAGTTTAGGTCATCGGTTAGGGTTAGGGTTAGGGTTAGAGCTGGGATTAGGTTTAGGTTTAGGATTAGTATGAGGGTTAGGTTTAGGTTTAGGTTAGAGCTAGGGTTAGGGTTAGGGTTACTGTTAGGTTTAGGTTTAGAGTTTACTGTGAGTATTAGAGCTAGGTTAGGTTTAGTGTTAGGGTTAGGTTTAGGGTTAGGTTTATAGCTAGGTTTAGGGTTAGGGTTACAAGTAGACTTAGGGTTACGGTTAGGGTTAGAACTAGGGTTAGGGTTAAAGTTAGGGTTAGGCTTAGGTTTATAGTTTGAGCTAGGTTTAGAGTTAGGGTTAGAGCTAGGGTTAGTTTTAGGATTAAGTTTAGGATTAGAGTTAGGCTTAGAGGTAGGGTTAGCGTTTGGTTTAGGATTAGGGTTAGGTTTAGGGTTAGGGTTAGAGTTAGGGTTAGGGTTAGGATTAGGTTAGGGTTAGAGTTAGGGTTAGAGCTAGGTTTAGGGTTAGAGCTAGGGTTAGGGTTTAGGTTTAGGGTTAATGCTAGGGTTAGGATTTGGGTTAGGGTTAGGGTTAGGTTTAGTGTTAGGTTAGAATTACAGCTAGGCATAGGATTAGGATTAGGGTTAGGGTTATGGTTAGGCTTAGAGCTAGGATTAGGGTTCGTGTTATGTTTATATTTTGAGCTAGGTTTAGAGTTAGGGTTAGCACTAGGGTTACGGTTAGTTTTAGGATTAGTGTTATGCTAGGTTTAGGGTAAGGGTTAGGGTTAGGGTTAGGGTTAGGGTTAGGTTTAGGGTTAGGGTTAGGGTTAGGGTTAGGGTTAGATCTACAGTTAGGGTTAAAGATAGGGTGATGGTTAGGTTAGGATTAGGGTTAGACTTAGGGTAAAGTGTTGAGTTAGTGTTTGGGTTAGAGGTAGAGTTAGAGTTAGGTGATAGAGCTAGGGTTAGGGTCAGGGTTAGGGTTACTATTATAGTTAGACGTAGTGTTAGGTTTAGGTTAGGGTTAAAGCTGGTTTTAGGGTTAGGGTTAGGGTTAGAGCTAGCGTTAGGTTTAGGGTCAGAGATATGGTTATGGTTATGTTTAGGGTTAGGGTTATTACTGCGTTTAGTGTTAGGGTTAGGGTAGAGCTAAGGTTAGGTCTATGGTTTGGGTTAGGATTAGGGTTAGGTTTAGAGGTAGGGTTAAGGTTTGTGTTAGATTTAGAGCTAGATTTAGGGTTAGGGTTAGGGTGTAGGGTTAGTATTAGAGGTAGAGTTAGGGTTAGAGATAGAGTTAGGTTTAGTGTTAGGGTTAGTGTTAGATCTAGGGTAACGGTTAGGGATAGGTTAGGCTTAGTGTTAGTGTTAGGGTTAGAGCTAGGGTTAGGGTTACGGTTAAGTTTAGCATTAGAGAAAGGGATAGGGTTAGGGATAGAGGTATGGTTAGGTTTAGGGTTAGAGCTAGGGTTAGGGTTACGGTTAAGTTTAGCATTAGAGAAAGGGATAGGCTTAGGGATAGAGGTATGGTTAGGTTTAGGGTTAGAGCTAGGTTTAGGGTTAGGTTTAGGGCAAGGCTTAGATGTAAGTTTAGCGTTAGGGTTACTGATAAGGTTAGAGCCAGGGTTCTGGTTATGCTTAAGTTTAGCGTTAGAGACAGAGTTAGGGGTAGAGCTAGGGTTAGGGATAGGTTTAGGTAAATGGTTAGGTTTAGGGCTAGGACTAGCGTTAGAGTTTGGATTTTTCTTAGGTTGAGGGTCGAATTAGGGCAAGGATCTGAGAGAGGGCTAGGGCTAGGCTAAGGACTATGTCTAGGGTTACGTCTTGGCTTAGGGTTAGGGATAGGGTTACCACAGAGGTTAGGGGTAGGGTTAGGGTTAGGGTTAGAGATAGGGTTAGAGCTAGGTTTCGGGTTAGGGTTAGAGCTAAGGTTATGCTTAGGGATAGGGTTCGGGTTAGTGTTAGGGTGAGGGTTAGAGCTAGGATTAGGGTTAGGGATAAGGTTAGTGTTAGCGTTAGGGTTAGGGTTAGAGCTAGGGTTAGGGTTAGGGTTATGGTTAAGATTAAGGTTAGAGCTAGGGTTAGTGTTAGGTTTAGGTTTAGGGTTAAGGTTAGGGTTAATTTTAGGGTTAGAGATGTTGTTCTTCTTAGGTATAGAATAGGGTTAGGGTTAGGGTTAAAGCTAGGGTTAGGATTAGTATTAGGGTTAGGGTTAGGGTTAGAGCTAGGTTTAGGGTTAGGGTGAGAGCTAAGGTAAGGGTTAGAGTTAGGGTTAATGTTAGGGTTAGGGTTAGAGCTAGGATTAGGGTTAGGGATAGGGTTACGGTTAGCGTTAGGGTTCGGGTTAGAGCTAGGGTTAGGGTTACATTTAAGTTTAGCGTTACAGACAGGGTTAGGGTTAGGGGTATAACTAGGGTTAGGTTTAAGGTTAAAGACAGGCTTTCGGTTAGGTTTAGGGTTAGGCTTAGAAGTAGGGTTAGGGTTAGGGATAGGAATAAGGTTAGAGCTAGCGTTAGGGTTACATATAGGGTTACTTTTAGGGTTTGGTTTAGGGATAGAGCTAGGTTTAGTTTTAGGATTAGGTTTAGGGTTAGAGATATAGTTAGGGTTAGGGTCAGTGATATTATCTTGGAAAAGTGGTTCAGACTCAATCATTTGTGAATCTCTGGTATTAATGCAACCACTTTCAAGGGCTAAATGCTGTTTAAATGTAAAGTATTTCAAACTAAAGACTATCTCCCTTTTCAGAGCTCTTGAAATAGAAAATTCGTGGTTTTTCCACATGGCCCGGGATTCAGATTCATCCATCATGCTGCCAGTGTTTCAGTCACATTGGTAAAATGTCACTGCTCTGTTATGTTTGCAAGACCTTTCCATTTTCATACATTATGTGAGAACTATGAAAATGAGAGTTATCGTTTAAGCAACCATTTGTTAACGTGGCCACTCAGACTGTCTTGTAATGTAGGCTGCATCCGAGGCAGGACTGTACTATTTTCAAACCGTATTTCTGGGAAGGCACAATTCTCCTTCTTAGGTAGATGAAGGCTCCTGAAACTGATGTTTCTAGTGTTTGGAGGACTGTTCTAAATGTTTAACTCATCTATCAATGTTAATTCAGTCCTTAATTCTCTTTTGTAAAGTGAATCAAGCACATTCTTTGTGAATTCTAACTATACTTACATCCTAATCCAATATTAGCCTAATCCGTAGCTTTAACCCAAGCCTAGAACTGTCATAAACCAAGCTCGATTCCAAACAATAAACCTAACAGAAACTCTAGCCTTTAACCTAAATCGAATTTGAACTCTGACACTCTTACACTCTATCCCTAACCAAACCCTAAGCCTAAGCCTAATGCTAATCCTTGCCCTAACACTTACCCTAGCCCAATCACTAACTCTACCTCTAAATCTAACACTAGCCCTTGCCCTCACAGTAAACCCAGCCCAAGTCCTAACCCAAGACCTAACCCTAAACTTAGCCCTAGCCTTAACCCGAACCCTAGTTCTAATCGTAACACTACCCTAAATCTAACCCTACCCCTGGCCTTAACCATAATCCTAAATGATCCTAACAGCTTTCTGTAATTAACTTGTTATGGTAGATGAGTCCTGTTATAATCAAGGTTTAAGGTGTGAGCAATCCTTAGAATCCACTCTAATTTACACTAAATTGAAAAAGTAATAACCCTCTCACTCACTTCTCGTGTGTGTGAGCAGGATATAATAGTGACTAAGCAATTTCCTTCATATTCGAAAGCTCTTTGAGCATGGATTCCAACTGTTTGAGGCACCTTCCTATATATTTTCCGAGTCTTTCCTTGTGTATACTCAAACACTGATTCCTTTTGTCCAGTGATTCGAGCTTCTTTCTGGTGAATTTCAGGTTTCTACCCTAACCCTAGTCCTAGGGGTTAGGGTTAGGTTTAAGGTTAGAGCTATGGTTAGGGTTAGGGTTAAAGCTAGGGTTCTGTTTAGGTTTAGGTTTAGTGTGAGCGTTAGGTTTAGGGTTAGGTAGAGCTAGTGTTAGAGTTATGGTTAAGGTTATGGTTAGGGTTAGAAGTAGGGTTTGGGTTAGAGCTAGGGTTAGGGGTAGGGTTAGGTTTAGGGTTACATCTAGGGTTAGGGTTAGGGTGAGGGTTAGAGCTAGGTTAGGTTTAGCATTAGGTTTAGTGTTAGGGTTAGGTTTAGGGTTAGGGTTAGTGCTAGGGTTAGGGTTAGGTTTAGAGCTAAATTACGGTTAGGGTTAGGGTGAGGGTTAGAGCTAGGGTTAGGGTTAGAGATAGGGTTAGGGTTAGATTTAGGGTTTGAGCTAGTGTTAGAGTTAGGGTTAGCGCTAGGGTTACAGTTAGTGTTAGGATTAGGGTTATGCTAGGTTTAGGGTAAGGATTAGGTTTAGACCTAGGATTAGGTCTAGGGTTAGGGTTATCATTAGGTTTAGATATAGAGATAAGGTTAGGGTTAGGGTTGTGGTTAAGGTAAGAGATAAGGTTAGGGTTAGGGTTAGGTTTAGAATTAGGTTTAAGGTTGGGGTTAGTGTTAGGGTTAGAGATAGGGTTAGGGTTAGGGATATAGCTAGAGTTAGTGTTAGGGTTAGGGTTATGATTAGGGTTAGAGGTAGTGTTAGGTTTAGGTTTTGGTTAGAGCTGCTTTTAGGGTTAGTGTTAGGGTTTGAGCTAGTGTTAAGGTTAGGGTTAGAGTTAGAGCTAGGGTTAGGGTTATGGTTATGGTTAAGATTAAGGTTAGAGGAAGGGTTAGGGTTAGGTTTAGGGTTAGGGTTAATGTTAGGGTTAGTTTTAGGGTTAGAGATAGGATTAGGGTTAGGGGTAGAATAGGGTTAGGGTTAGGGTTAGAATTATGGTTAGGTGTAGGTTTAGGTTTAGGGTTAGGTTTAGAGCTCGGGTAATGATTAGGATTAGGGTTAGGGTTAGAGCTAGGTTTAGGGCAGAGATAGGATTAGGGTTAGGGGTAGAATAGGGTTAGGGTTAAGTTTACAATGAGGGTTAGGTATAAGGTTAGGTTTAGGATTAGGGTTAGGGTTAGTGTTAGGGTTAGGGTTAGAGCTAGCATTAGTGTTAGAGATAGCGTTAGACACAGGGTTAGGGTTAGGGGTAGAGCCAAAGTTACGGTTAGAGCTAGGGTTAGGGCTTAAGTTAGAGCTAGTGTTAGGTTTAGGGTCATAGATATGGTTATGATTATGCTTAGGGTTAGGGTTATTACTGTGTTTAGTGTTAGGGTGAGGGTTAGAGCTAAGGTTAGGTCTATGGTTTGGGTTAGGGTTAGGTTTATATATAGGGTTAGGGTTTGTGTTAGGTTTAGAGCTAGGGTTAGGGTTAGGGTTAGAGGTAGAGTAAGGTTTATTGATAGGGTTAGGTTTAGTGTTAGGGTTAGGGTTAGAGCTAGGGTTAGGGTTAGGGATAGGTTAGGGTTAGTGTTAGGGTTAGGGTTAGAGCTAGGGTTAGTGATCCGGTTAAGCTTAGCATTACAGACAGGGTTAGGGTAGGCGTAGAGCTAGGGTTAATTTTAGCGTTAGAGCTAGGGTTAGGGTTAGGTGTAGGGTTAGGCAAAGGTTAGGGTTAGTGTTAGGGTTAGGGTTAGAGTTAGGGTTAGTGTTCCGGTTAAGCTTAGCATTACAGACAGGGTTCGGGTAGGCGTAGAGCTAGGGTTAATTTTAGCGTTAGAGCTAGGGTTAGGGTTAGGTGTACGGTTAGGCTTAGATGTAAGGTTAGGGTTAGGGTTACTGATAAGGTTAGAGCTAGGGTTAGGGTTTCGGTTAAGTTTAGCGTTCGAGACAGGGTTAGTGGTAGAGGTAGGGTTAGGTTTAGGTTTAGAGCTATGGTTAGCATCAGGGTTAGGGTTAGGGTTAGGCTTAAAGCTATGGTTAGTGTTAGGGTTAATGATAAGGTTAGAGCTAGTGTTAGGGTTAGGATTCGAATAGAGATAGGGTTTGAGTTAGGATTAATTTAGGGATAGGTTTAGAGTTATGGTTAGGTTTACAGCTAGGGTTCGGGATAGAGTTAGGGGTAGGGTTATGTTAGAAGTAGGTTAGGGTTAGGGTTAGCGTTAGAGACAGGGTTAGGGTTAAGGGTAGAACTTGCGATAGGGTTAGGGTTAGAGCTAGGTTTAGGATTTCC
>PVJN01043176.1:0-17914 GCA_004026805.1 Lasiurus borealis | reverse complement strand
ACTTTCTAACTGCCCCTGTATATGCAGTTGTTTATGAATCTCCTAGTCTTTAATTTATGGTTCTCAACATGGAAAAAGAGAAACATTAAAGGAGGAAAATTAAAGAAGGGAAAAAAGAGTTCCAGCCCTTTAAATCCCTTAGAAGTCAAGTAAGCCAGAAGAGAGGTTTGCAACAACGGAAGGATGTGCAACAACAGTGTGGACCTACGTCTGTCTGAATCTCAGTGGTCAGAAGCATGGGTCACACATCTGAGCACACATCTCCGACATTTGAAGGACAAGGTACTTTTTGTCCACCCTCACTTCCAGAAGCTGTAAGCAGGTTGCTCTAGAGACAAGTGCACAGCTGCCTGCCACAGACCTGGGGGCCAGACAGGTATCTGCTATTGTGCTAAAGGACTGAAATGGACCAAAAATAATTAGCAATAGACTATTCACATACGTTGCAAATAGTTATATCAGATTCTGCCAGTGCAGTTGCTGTCTGGGTGGGCAGATGGATTCCTGGTGCTCCCTACTCTGACGTCTTCTAAGAATTTGTCAACACTGTAACATTTTAAGAGGATCATTTGGGAAGCTCTGTGAAGAATGGTTTGGAAATACCTGGGTTGTTGATAGGATTCTGGAGGCCAGGATGCATTAGAAGACTTAACAAAAGTCTCAGTCATTGTGAGATTCTGAAAGTAAGGACGTGGAAAGTAAAGGGGAGAATGTTTAAAGAATGTGGAAGGCATTGAACATACAAAATTAAACATAAATTAAGGTCAGAAGATTTGGAAGGAAAGAGGAATCAAAGATGATACCAAAGAAATGAAAGAAAAATATTCATTCAATAAAGTAAATGAACATTTTTGAAGTGGGAACAAATATTATTTAGAAATAAAGGTGCTTAGGTGGCTGAAAATCAGGACCCAAGCCAAAAATTATTGGTGTATTCCTGTTTAAGACATTTAAATAGACGGGATGATGATGGTAGCCAGGAGCAGGGGCCTCCAGCACCCTCTGGTGGCAACCATAAAACCATTTTGCTCATGTCTTGAGTGTATCCTCAAAATAGTGCCAGAACCCTAGAAGCTGGCTTGGGAAAGAGGGGTGATTGCTCTACTCTTAGTTTTTCCTGGGGTTTCTTTCATTGTGTCCTATTTGCTGAAGTGAAACCAATACTAATTTATGGGTCACCTTTTAATTTTCAAGGATACTATACATTTTCATGAGCAATAGAAAAAAATATCACACAAATTTCAATCAACCACAGTGTGTATGGAGCGATGAGGGAAGCTTCATTTTCTGTGGTCAGAATGGGAGCTCAGGGGTGAGCAGTGATTTTCATCATATTCTATCCTGGGTATTCAGAGGGGTATGGAAAGTTCTGAACAATGCACACAGTGGGTAGGTATTCGGGAAAGGTAATGCCAACTGAGCATCTTCATATTAATATGGAAATCATAAATTCTAATTCAAATGATTACCTTAGGACAATGATCTGCAAACCGCAGCTCTCGAGCCGACCACTGCCTTAGGGTGTTGGTATTCTTTTACTGACATCTTTTGTTTTTAAACCAAAATCTTAAGAAAAAAATAAATGTTTGCTGCTAAACTGACACTACCTAGCATTTGCTAACATTGTTTAACTCGTGTTTTCCCTGTTAACTGCTTCAATGTTTCTTTTCCTTTTTTGATCTGTAGAAATGGCTTTCTCAGCAGAGTTGCCATTTTCTGCAAACAGCACGGTCCTGCTTCAGAGATCACATAGATTAAAACAGCTGCTCATGTTCTATTAGCCCGCGAAGCTGAGCTGGGCTGCAGCACTATTAGAATACCCCTTAGGTTTCCCAGTCTGGCTGCCTAGCATGCTTTTCTCACCTTGGAGGCATTCTCACATTTAGCCAGCAGAAAAGACTTCCCTTGCTCATCCAGGCATGGCAGTGATGGGGAGAGGTATAGGGTAGGAGAGAAAGTGCTGAAATGAGAAGTAGAAACTAGGCCTGTGTCTAATCTTATCCCTGTGATAGGGAGGAACATAGCAAGGTGCCTGTGTCCTATTGTTAAAGATGACCCAGCAAACATTGTTTACCCAACATTTGCTTTTTCCATCACCATGTGGATTGGCTTTCTCCCCTTTCTCCCTCTTCTTAGCTCAGGATGGCATGGAGACCTTAACTGCCATGATCTATCTTCAGAGTTCCTGTTCTTGTGGAACCCCTGTATGTACATCCTATCTAATAAAAGAGTAATATGCAAATTGACCATATCTTTGCTACATTCACAAGCCATACCCACCAGCCAATCAGAGTGAGTATGAAAATTAACCCAACCAAGATGACTAGGCCACAGAGAGCACAGGAGAGAGGCTTGGGTTGCCCCTGGTGATGGAAGAAGCCAAGCTTTCCCCAAAGCCTGGCTGATGGAGGTTAAGGCAACAAAGTTTCAATGGCTGTGCAAGCAGAAGGCCTGGCTCTGTTACAGGCTACAAAGTTTCAATTGTAGAAAATAAATGAATCCCAGATACCAGGGCCTTCACTTGGGTCACTGTGGGGCGTGGCTGGCCTGCAAACCACCATAGGCCCCTCGCCCAGGCCACCCCATGCTCCAAGGGAACACCCACTCTGATCCAGGACACCATTCAGGGCAGATCAACTGGCCAACACCTGTGCACCAGGCCTCTATCCTATTTAATAAAAAGTAATATGCAGATTGACCATTACTCCAAATCACAAGATGACTGCCTCCATGTGGTCACAAGATCTTGTCCCCATGTGGACACAAGATGGCCACTACAAGATGGCCAGCAGGGGAGGGCCATTGGCAGGGACCAGGCCTGCAAGGGAGGGCAATTGGGGGTGATCGAGCCTGCAGGGAAGGGCAGTTAGGGATGACAAGGCCAGCAGAGGAGGGAAGTTGGGGGTGACTGGGTCTGCAGGGAAGGGCAGTCGGGGGGACCAAGCCCACAGGGTAGGGCAGTTAAGGACAAACAGGCTAGCAGGGGAATGGTTAGAGGGTGATCAGGCTGGCAGGCAGAAGTGGTTAGGGGCAATCAGGAAGGCAGGCAGGTGAGCATGTGGGAGCCAGCAGTCCTGGATTGTTAAAGGGATGTCCGACAGCCCATTTTGGCCCGATCTAGATAGGATCGGGCCTAAATGGACATTCGGACATCCCTCAAGGGATCCCAGAATGGAGAGAAAGCAGGCTGGGCTGAAGGACACTTCACACCCCCCCATACACAAATTTTGTGCACCTGGTCTCTAGTATGTGATGAATTTGGTTATTTTCTTCTGATAATCGGTCTCATGCTATTCTGATTATTACACCAGCCTGAAGAACTTAGAAAGGTAGAGGGAATTTTATTTTTCCTCCCTTGAAATGTCTATTCCTACATACTACAGTTTAGTTTTGCCCATCATATATATATATTTCAGAGAAACAGGGAGAGGGAGAGAGAGAAAGAAACATCAATGATGAGAGAGAATCATTGATCTGCTGCCTCTGCATACCCTCTACTGGGGATCAAGCCCAAAACCTGGGCATGTTCCTATACCAAGAATCAAACTGTGACCTTCTGGTTTATAAGTCATGGTTCAACCACTGAGCCACACCGCCAGGCTAGTTTTGCCCATTTTTGTATTTGACATACCTTTTAAATCTCCATTTCTTTTCTTTATAAAACATTTTATCTGTTGCAACACTGGACTTTTGAATCTGTGGTGCTTCCCAGAGTTTAATTTTTTTTTTTTATCACACACTCATAGTGCATGTTACTCTTGTGGGGAGGAAAAATAATTTTTCCTCTATTCTTCTAAGGTGCTTGGCTAAGACATCCCTCAATAGAAAGATAGATTAATGGGAGGAAAAAAATCCAGAAGTTGAATAACACCTATATGTTGTATATACATGGGAGGTACCCAAGAAAACCAAGTAGCTCCTCCAAAATGGCCCAAACAACCACCTTAAATAGCATCTCCAGCTAAAAATAAAAACAAAAAAATATTTTTTAGGGGTGTGGGGAGCCAGTTATAAGAGGTTTTCAGGCAAAGCATAGAAAAGGGGTAGGGGTGCTCTGCAGATTAGGTGTTGCCTTCTCCATTAATAAGTGTTTCTAGAGATTTAGTCATCTCCTCCTCTGGTACAGGAAGGGAGATGCCCTTTCCTACTACATAATGGATATTTACTGTATAAATCTAAATGTCTCCTAATAAGGTAACTTCTACTCAGTTTTCAGAGCTTCTTTGTCTGCTATTTCTTAAAAAATAATTAGCCTCCAATAATCCTTATGCCAGCAAAGCATATTTTGGGGTAGCACTTAGAAAGGTAGAGGGAATTTTATTTCTTCTCACTCTGTTTTCTATATTTTCTAAAAATCAGCAATGATGGTTTGCATTAATCTTTAGCATTCCTTAGCTTGTAGGTATATCACCCCAGTCTTTGTTTTCTTCTTCATATGGCATTCTCCTTCCGTGTATCTTTTTCTGTTTCCAAATTTTCTCTCCTTTTATAACAAAATAATCATATTGGACTAGGGCCCACTGTTAAGAACTCTTATTAACTTGGTCATCTGCAAAGATCCTATTTCAAAATAAGGTCACATTCACAGCTACTAGGGGTTAGGACTTCAACAGGTTTTGGAGGAAAATACAATTCCATTTTTAACAGTAGATAACTGCTTGACTGTGCGAATTTCAAAGCTTATTGTGACAGTGTCAAGATTATTTTCTAGATTTATGAGGGTGTGGGGCATGCTGCATTTTATAGCCACTGTGCTTGCACCAGAAACTCCCAGTAGCACAGAAACGGGTCATCTAGAGAGAAAAGCAGTTTGTGACAATTTGACAAATGTCCTTTTTCTTGATTTTTCTAATTAGATACCCCATTATAGACAATGATCTCATAAAATATTTTAAGCTAATCAAGATCAAGGCAGGTCAGAATTTAATGAGATTCCTCTAGGGTAAACTCAAGTACACTAAAATCTTCAGGGAGAAATAGCTGCATTAAAATTATTTCCATGAGTGTAGGTTATGCTAGGAGTATAAAACAGACACACAAACACCCTAGATTTGTAAAGCTGAAGGTTTACTCTTAAATTATTTGAAAGGGGGATGTGAGATGGGGACATCCAAAGGGAAGGGCTACACAGTAAAAGGGGCCTTGGAGACAGGTTCAAGGGGATAAGCCAGGGATAAGCTGCCGCTGCCCATTACTCCTCTGGTTGCATGTCTCCTCTGGTCCCTGTGCTAGGATGAGCCAAAGCCAGTCACACTGACCAGAGCTCCTGCACAACCTCTCACCCAGAGTTTTGACTCACCAGCCAAGACTTGATCTTTCCAGCACAGTATGTTCAGCTGAGTACAAAGTGTTTAAAAGTTATACTAGTAGAATTGAAAAGAATTTTTACCAAAGAATTCAGAATGTTAACATTAAACTACGTAATTCCTGGATAATACTTATTGTTACAGAAGGAAAAAAAAAGATGTCAGTCATTAATCAAGTTTTGATTTTGGGATATATTTTTAAAATCTCTCTGGATGGAGATATATATATATATATATATATATATATATATATATATATTTTTTTTTTTTCTCCTATAAGCAAGAAGGATGTCCTGTGATCAGCTTATCACCTAATAAAATCTTGCTTTTGTTTTTATGGCTGAAGTCATAGACAACCTGCTTTGAAAACAGTTCTTATTCTGAACATTTGTAACTCTATTATTATTATTTTTTCAAATAGGAAAAAAATAAGAATGAGTAAATTATAGATTAATGAAAATTCCAAAGAGAAAAAATAAAAAAGAGATTTATCCTAAGGCAAGAACTTCTCTTAAATTAAAACAAAATTGCAAAAGGAAATTGTTTCTATATATAAAATATTCAATAGTTGGTCAGAAAATAGAGTCTTGAACATTTCCAGCCCCTGCTACTTTGTTAGATTTTTCAAACCAGGTTTAGTCTTTAAATTTGCAAATATCAATCAGAGGATCTATCTTCTTTCAAAAGGAACAGTGTCGGGTAGAAATAGTTTTACCTTCATTATCTTATAAATTTACTACTTGATTTACTACATTTCTTAAAATGACTCATGCACAATTTCTCATTTTAGTCTCAGCAACCCAGGCAGGAAAGTTAATACCTATTTTAAATGGAAAAGCACTTTCAGTGATTTGTATAAAATGACATGGTGACATTGTAATAATGACTAGAAAGCATACTTTTTGCTCTAGGTTCATTCCCCTTTCCACGCGCCCCCTCCTCCAACAAGGGCCAACAATGATAGCCAGCCACTGAGCCTCACAAAGGGTAACAACCCTCTGTGGCTCTAATACACTGTCTCCTATTCCTCAGACTTTTTCAGATCTTAAGACTTACACTCAAGTCTTCAGAGGAAGCTACTCAGCAGGTTAATGTTCATAAAGAGATTAACATGGTATCATTGCCCTGTTGAAATTAGAGCCCATGCGTGCACTGAGGATTACAGATTACCAAAGGCAAAAAAAATCAATCTTTCTCTATTCTATATATTTTGACATACCGGGGTAAGTGGTACAGGCAGTACAATTAAATGTGAAATAATATTATTTAGGTATTTAAAAGAGTATTTTAGGAACAAAAATCTTTGAGCTAATGTCAACCATCTGTATAAAAATCTTCAGGTTCTTATTAAAATGCATATTCTCAGGTTCCACCTGAAACTAGCCAAATCAGAATCTCTGTGGGTAGGATCTTAAAATTTGATTGTTTTTTTGTTTGTTTTGTTAATTCTCACTCAAGGATATTTTTCCATTGATTTTTAAAGGAAGTGAAATGGATAGCAGGAGAGAGAGAAAGAGAGAGAAACATCAATGTGAAAGACACATCAATTGGTTGCCTCTTGCATGAGTAAAGCCTGCAACCAAGGTATGTGCCCTTAACCAGAATCAAACCCAGGACCCTTCAGTCCATGGGCCAACACTCTAGCCACTGAGCCAAAATTTAACACTTAACAAACTCCTCAGGAATTTTTATGAAGTGTAAAGTTTGAGAAACACTGTTATGCATGATTTGCAGACTTACATCTAACAGATATTTAATATAGATCTAATAAATGAGTAAACATCTTCCTATCATGCATGGGATTTCATTCCAGGTTCTATTTACTAATCCCATCAATAATAATGTATATCAAAGATATCTAAGGGAAGTCAAATTTCTGAATTTAACTTATCTTATTATTGATATTAAAGTAACAAAACAAAACAAAAAAGACCAGCCAAAGGAAATTAATTAGAAGAAGTATTTTGAATATCGCTATTTGCCTTCTCTCTATAATATATGTCAACCAAATTCACAATCAACAATGACAGATCAAAACACACGTGTGCTATTAGCACCAGCAAGAGCTTCATATGTAAGAGTCACATATGCAAGAGTCAATTTAGCCTTTTATAGATATAGAATAAACTTGCTTAATTAGACCTGCTTTCTGATGCAGCTAAACTTTTTCCAGCCCAGCGAAGCACCCCAACTTCTCTTTCAGGTAATTGTCAGCAACACAGCAGTAAATATCAATATGAAATAGATTATTATTATAGAACAAAGGTAGCTACAGATGTTTCTATTTCTAGAAATTCCATTAATATTTTGTTTGGGGAGAGGTGGTTTTACATGAAAATGTTCTTGCCTAACATTTCATTACCACTGCACAGCCATTTTCCACCAGTGTGCTATATATGCAATACCTCACTATTTAGTCAGGGGCAATGACCTCTTTTCCCTTAGATTGTCAAATAAAAAAAAAAAGACATCAACCAACACAATATCTATCCCATGTGAATGAATCAAAATTATATATATTTTTATTTTTGTCAGATCAGAAAAAAATATCTTTTGGTCTTCCACAGAATATTAGTAACTAGAGTCTTGGTGCACAGAATTCATGCATGGATAGGGTTCCTAGGCATGGCCAGTGATCAGGGCTGATAGGGGTCTTTCAGCTGCCAGCCAGGGCCTTCCTTTATTCCATGCTGCCTTCTGGTGGTCAGTGCATGTCATAGGAAGTGATCAAACTCCCGGTCTTCTGGTCAAACTCCCAAGGGGATAATTTGCATAGTAGCCTTTTATATATGTAGATTAGTTTATGTGTGCCACATGGTGAAAAAGGTTGAAAATTGCTGTCATAGCATGTGCCTTCTTAGCATGGCTCTCAGTCATTCTTGGAAGTAACAACTTAATGTTTTAAAGATGAATTATTTTTCTTAATGCATCATACACTGTAGTGGGTTCAGGTAAGAGCCTTAAAGAACCAGACTATTGCTTCTAGGATTTGGTAATCTCTCATATGGGTTCAAGGATCATTTCAGGTTATCTGAAAAGGCAAAAGAACAATAGAGCTTATTTTCACCCCTGCTGAATATCGAAGTACATTGGCCTTCCAACAGGTCTTTTTGCATTAATAGGCTAACTGATGTTTTCTTTAGCCTCCGGCAAAGCACTTTTATATTTTAAAGGTAGACTTTCATAATACTTTTTCTCATAACTAATATTTGTGTCTCCAATTTGCTCCAATGCTCTGCCTCCAGTCCTGTCCCCTCTTCTCTTCACATTGGGCTAAGAGTTTAAAAACTGGATGTCTTTATTTCTACCTAACAACCAGAATCATGAGTTGATTATTAAATTGGCAGTAATCAATCTGGGAAAAAGGACTTGAAATACTAGCAGTGGGAATTTTCACCAATAACTTATTTCTGTTTATATATTGTTTCTTCAGCAGCTAAAAAAAGATAATACTTGAAGTGAGATTAATATATCAGAATTAGAGGCCCCCATGAAATTCGTACATGGGGATGGGGTGTCCCTCAGCCCAGCCTGCACCCTCTCCAACATGGGAACCCTTGGGGGGTGCCCAAATGCTGATTTAGGCCCAATCTCACAGGATAGTCAGACATCCCTTTCACAATTCTGGGACTGCTGGCTCCCAACTGCTCACTTGCCTGCCAACCTGATCACCCCTAACCACTCCCCTGCCAGCCTGATTGCCCCCAACTACCCTCCCCTGTTGGTCTGGTCACCCCCAACTGCCCTCCCTTGCCAGCCTGTCTTCCTCAACTTCCCTCCCCTGTCGGCTTGGTTGCCCATAACCCTTGCATGGAGGCCTTGTCCCTCCCCAACTGCAGGCCATCTTGTGATGGCCATATTTTGACCACATGGGGGTGGCCATCTTTCATGACATGGGGGTGGCCATCTTGTGTGACAGCATGAGGGTCAATTTGCATATTACCTCTTTATTATATAGGATGGTGGACCAAACTTTATCTTGGATATCAGCATTTGGATATGTTTATGTTGCCAAATAAGTGAAAACAGTGAGATTGACAAAAATTAGCTATATATTCTTGTTTTAATATGTCAACATTAAAATAAACAAATGATTTTTTCAGTAGAGTTTATTTTGCATATTCAGACATGCTTTTCCAATTATTTAATTGCTTTAATCCTTTTGCAAACAGGCTCTGATGAAACACATACTAATATTTTTAAAAACACTAAATGAAATTAAAAACAAGTATTTTAAAAAAGGGAAAAATTAAAATTGTAAACACTATTAACATTATATGAATTATCAGCAATAGATCTTGAGTCCTGGGTGGCATCCACATTATAATTCACGTATACATCTTTGGTCAGATAAGCTCATAGAATAAAACTTAATGTTATCAAAGTAAAATCATACTTATATAGAATGACAAAATTAATCAGACTTATTGATTTAATAGAAGGTCATACCTATCACAAAACATAATTTAACATTTTACTGAGATCCAGGTGAGTTTAGCTAATTTCAGTGAACACATTAATGTTAAAACAAATATCAGTGTAAGAAAAGGATGAACTTTAAAATAAATGGAACAGGTTTAATTTTTTACCCATATGGAAAATCTGTACTTTTTACCCTTTACCTAGCACCTTATACAAAAATAATTTCCAAGTGGTGAGGAAATCACATGTGAAATTATTTTAGATAATAATGTAGGAGAATATTGTCCTGACTTTATGTTAGGAAAGTTATTTCTTAAATAGGCCATAGGAAGAATGAACTATACAGGAAAAGATTCATAATTTCAACTATTAACTACTGCTAATCAAAAGATATCATATATATTCATATATATATAATATAGAAGTCATGGAGATAAAATATTTGAGGCATATAGCCTCACAAATGACTTATTTCATATTAACCCCAGTGAAAATAGCTTCCACTAAGATCTCCCCTCTTACCTGTCCCCCAACCCCCCACCCCCCACCACCACACACTCTAGACACATAGAGACTTCATATCAGTTTTGTGTGGAAAATAAAATTACCCATTCATATAAAGCCCAATTAGTGGTCAGGTGGCCATGGAGGAAACTTTATCCCACATAATCATTTATGAATGCAAACTGATTTAGAATCTCTGGCATCTTTCACAATTTGCTTTCAAGGTCACCCTGGTCATTAACATTAGCAGTAGGTGAGGAAAAGAAAGCATGAAGAACATTCAGAAGCTTGAATAGATCAGATGTGGAAATGGTATATATCTCTCAACCCAGATTGCAATGAGCAGGACTTATTCCAGGTACAGCTCTCTGTAAAGCAGAATGAAAATGTGGTCTCACACTGTTCCCAGGAGAGTGGAGAATGGAAATTATTTGTGATCAATTGACCAATCTCATCTTCAGCCCACCTATTTGGTCTAAAGTATCTTCTCCCCAGACATCAAATACACACACCATCTAATGGAGGATTCTCTTCCAAATTCCCATGTAGTTATTACACCTGGATCAAGGGCTAATGACTCCTAATGTATATGCAGCTTTCTCTCTCAGACCTGGCAGTATTTCTTTGTGGTCCTATACCCCATCCTATCTAATAAATGAGTAATATGCAAATTGACTATAGGTCCTCTAAACCCACAAACTATTTCCACCAGCCAATCAGGAGCAAGTATGCAAATTAACCCAACCAAGATGGCTACAGCCACAGAGCAAGCAAGAGGCTTGGGTTTCCCCAGTAATGGAGAAAGATAAGCTTCACACACACCCTGGCTGGCCCTAGACTCCACTCAAGGCAACAGAGTTTCAATTATAGAAGATAAATAAATCCCAACAAAAATGGCTTTGTCTATGGAGTGAGCAGGAGGCTTGGATTGTCCTGGTAATAGAGGAAGCTAAGCTTTCTACCCACCCTGGCCTTCTCTGGCCTCCACTCAAGGCTACAAAGTTTTAATTATAGAAGATAAATAAACCCCAGATACCAGGGCCTCCCCTTGGGTTGCTGGGGGTGTGATTGGCCTACAAACCACTACACACCCCTCAACCAGGCCACCTTATGCCCCAAGGGAACCCCTATCCTGATCCAGGACACCCTTAAGAGCAAACCACTTGGCCCCCACCTATGCGCCAGGCCTCTATCCTATCTAATAAAAGAGTAATATGCAGATTGACCATCACTCCAACACACAAGATGGCTGCCCCCATGTGGACACAAGATGGCCACCACAAAATGGCCAGCAGGGGAGAGCAGTTAGGAGGGACCAGATCTGCAAGGGAGGGCAGTTGGGGGTGATCAAGCTTGCAGGGGAGGGCAGTTAGGGGTGACCAGGCTGGCAGAGGAGGGCAGTTGGGGGTGACTGAGCCTGCAGAGAAGGGCAGTTGGGGGCAATCAGGCTGGCAGGGGATCAGTTAGGCATCAATCAGGCTGGCAGGGGAGTAGTTAGGGGAGATCAGGCTGGCAGGCAGAAGTGGTACAGGGCCTTTGGCAGGCTGCACCCCTGTGCCACTCATGCTCTTTGGAACATGTTAGTGGATGTAAAGATTTTTTAAGACTCCAACAATCAAAAGCTAGTTCATATTAAGCCTTTCTTTTCTTTTCTTTTCTTTTCTTTTCTTTTCTTTTCTTTTCTTTTCTTTTCTTTTCTTTTCTTTTTTAGCTTATTGTTTCTTTATCAATAAAATTCCCTCAAATACTTTATTGACTTTGGATTTATTCCCATAAACCAATATGAACACAGTTCATCCCTGTATAGATTTCTTAAATTCCACTACTTTATTTCTTCTCTGTCAGGCTATTTATTAGAAGCCATGGTAACTAATAGGTAGGAAGACAGTCTCGCTAATTTGAGTCTTGCAACAGAACTGAGCCTTGATGGATTTTTATCACTATGACATTTCTCAGACATATTGATTTCTGTCTGGAATCTGAAAGAAGTCGGTTTTTCTAACTCCCAAGGCTTTGGCTTTTATCAATGGGTACCAACTCATTTGTAAATAAATATTTTTTTCATTATTGGAAAACTTTCAAGATTACTACACATCATATCTTTTAAAAAACAGAGCATGAAATAAAATAGCCTTAAGTACACTTTATTCATAGAGACCTTTTTTCTTTATGGACTCAAGCTTAATTGATGTAACAACATTGCTGAGAACGATGAAGCAGTGCCCTCAGATCCATCTGAAATGGCTTCAGTATGAAGTGTGCACCATGAAGTCACTAACAGCTAAAACTGATTGCATCCTGTGTTTCCCTCGACCGGGTTTTTCCTTCTCTGTTCACTCAGCAATTTTGATATTACATCTTTTTTAAATGACAGTTTTATCATAAT
Source organism: Lasiurus borealis (assembly GCA_004026805.1). Lineage (NCBI taxonomy): Eukaryota > Metazoa > Chordata > Mammalia > Chiroptera > Vespertilionidae > Lasiurus > Lasiurus borealis. The sequence continues at coordinate 5,296 of PVJN01043176.1, read as the reverse complement.
CTCAATTAAGAATATGACTAGAAGGCATTTCATTATTCAGACAACCCACTCATTTATTAATGACAACTTAGAAAAAGTACAACAAAGGAATTCTTAGTTTGAATTCTGAATGGATATATATTTAAATGTGGTATATGCATAAGGATAGTGTACTCTGTTAGTTATAACAAGGTATTTATTCTCTAAATCCATTACAGAAGCAATTCCCATTTCTGCCATTTTGATTCTGTGACTATAATCTCAGTTTCATTAAATATATTGCATGCTTATGAACAGGTATTAATTTAAAATGAATTACAACTCAGTTGATATGAAGAAATTTCAGGAAAATTCAAATAGCCCTTGGGAAGAAAATAAAATGGGATTTACCAAACTAGTATTGAGAGCCTCTGAACTCATCATTCATTTTCTCTTAATTTGAAATAAATTTGCATTTTCTCTCTTAATTCATTCTATTACATATTATCAATACAAATGGGATATGTCCTTTTACTTGACTCATGATTTAAAAAATTGTTTATTGATTTTTAGAGAAAGAGGAAGGGAGAGGAAGAAAAAGATACATCAATGTGAAAGTAGAACATTAATCAGCTGCCTCCTGCATGCTCCCTACTGGGGATAGAGCCCTCAACCAGGGCATGGGTCCTAACTAGGAATCGAACCAGCAACCTTTTGGTGCATAGGACAACACTCAACCAGCTGAGCCACATCAGCCAGAGCAACATTTCAATTGCTTTTGATATTCAAATATAACATATTATTTCCCAAAATAAAATGTCAAAATGAGTTTTTCTTCTATTAGAAATGCTTTAAACAACTTTCTAAAATTTTTATGCAGACACTGTGAAAGAGGTGGTCATTACTTAATAGATGAAGGTAACTAGAGAGAAGTTGGGATCTTTAGGACTATTTACCAGACACTCATTTATTCATTCTTTTTCACTCATTCACCAAAATTTATGGAGCCTTGATAATAATTTGTAATACATCATACATCTTTTTGCTTGGAACACTTGAAAACATATTTCTCTGATATTTAAATTATGAAACACAGCAAAATTCTGTTACTTTAATTGAGTAGAACAAATGAGTTTTTAAAATACTCCATTGACTATAATTAACTTTTTAAAAACTTCCAGTTAACAGATTTCTTTAGCAATTTAGCTGCTCTTTAAATTCATTCTATTTTATTCAAGGATATTTAAAAAACCATTGACCAGAAATTAATGGACAATAACAATCCTGTTAACTTTTGAGAAATTATAGTCATTTATAAATGAGTTCACTTTGATAGCCATTTTGTAAATTGTCAAAGGAAGAGTTAATATGATTTCTACCTTACGTATTCGTTTATGCATTTTTACAACAAAAGAATTATTATGCCATACAAGATTTTTCTTGACTCTCAAATTAGATCCTGATTTCCAAATTTAAATGAAAGAAATGAGCATTCCAGTTTTAGCTGGAGGTCAGTTTGAAGCAGGCAAATGTAGAGATGTCAATAAAAAAACAAACAAACAACAAAACCCAAAACAGAGGCATATACTCTGTATGTTCCCAATATCTATTTATCTGCTAAGCATTCTTCCCCTTTATCTCCTCATTATTACCAACATGATTAATATACATATTTAGTGTTTATATATATATCTTCTCCTTTATCTTCTCATATCACTTCTTATTTAAAACCTTTGAGATATCCCCAGAATATTGTGTAGATGAAGCAAATGAGCCTTAGAGAAGGTATGTAAGTTATCCAAGATTATAAAATTATCAAGACACAGAAGCAGGCTTCATAGCCAATGATATCTCTTTCTTTAGGGCATTATATTAGAAAATACAGAGAGCTTTCTTAGAGAAAACTAAAACAAAAAAACAAAAAGCACAATTAAAATATCAAAAAAGAAAAAATATCAACCTTAATCTTATTTCAAACCAAAATTCATCAGAGGGAAAGAGCTATATTTAACAAACAAGCAAGTGCTTCCTTTTGACTTTTGGGGCCTTTGGTCCTATAACCTAGTTTCAGGGTGAGGAGTGGGGTGGATGGGAGTGGAGTATCTACAACTAGATGAATTTTATAATCTTAGGTCAAGCAGATTCACTTTCAGTATGACAGGGTCTTTTCAGATGTACCTCCAGCAAATATTTTAGACATCGAACTGACAGCAGTGAAATGAAATAGGAAGAAGTAATTCTAGCTTGTGCACTTACTATGTGGTGTTTGTAATTAGACCTGTTTTGTCCCATTTTTTCCTTCACTTGTAAAATTAGGTTCAATGATTGACATATTTGAACTATCTTCAGGTTTCATGCAAATTCTTAAAAAGATAAAATATGTTAAATTACTTTTATAAATGATAAAGCAGTATAAAAATACCAAACATTACTCAATATTGTTTGATACTGGTAAATTGTGTTGTACTGATACATGGAATAATTACCAATTTTGGTGTCAAGACACCTTTTATCAGTAGCTTATTGTGCCATTTTGTATAACCAACTAAATTTTCTATCCTTGTTTTCCTTTTTCTGATAAATAAGATAGACAATGTGAATCTGACTAGACCAAGGAGATTAAGATTTAAAAAGAAATAGTTCTGGTGCTGCCAGTGGGACTCAGATGGTTGGAGCATTGTCACATCTCCCAAAAGGTGATGGGTTCCATGCCCAGTAGGGGTACGTACCTATTGGGGGCAGTCAATCCATATTTCTCTCTTGCATTGGTGTTTTTTGTGTTTTTTTTTCTCTCTCTCCTTTGAGCATTCTCAGCGCCCCTCCTCATCAGTTAAGAAACATATCCTTTGGCATTGATTTAAAATACATAAAATAAAAAAATAGTTATTAATATAGTATATTTTTTAAAGTTTCTGATGTTCTTTAAACTTTATTTTTTTTTTTACTTTTTGGTGAGATATTCTCCCTCCCTTTTGGCAACCATCAGCTTATTCTTTCTATCTATAGGTCTGTTTCTGTTTTATTTTACTTATTAATTTACTTTTATTATATTATTATGTTTTAGACTCCACATATAAGTGAGATCATATGGTATTTGTCTTTGTCTGACTTATTTTTTTCAACATAATATCATCTAGGTCTATCCATGTTGTCAGAAATGGCAAGATTTCATTTATTTTAGTGCTGAGTAATATTTCATTGTATATACTAGTATATTCCACATCTTCTTTTTACATTCATCTATTGATGACCATCTAGGTTGCTTCCATATATTGGCTATTACTAGTAATGTTACAGTGAAAATAAGGGTGCTGGGGGTTCAGCATGACTCACCCAAAGATGTACCTCAGTGGAATGCAGAGAACTTTGAACTTTGAAGGCAATTTTTACCACAGGCTCAAGAGAAACTTCTGTCTCCTCCCCTCTCTGCCAATCCTCCAACTATCTAGCAGAATTTAAATTAGGGTCTTTGCCCATAGTGACCTAGTAATAGGACAGAAAAAACTTCTATTCTTCTTAGCATCCTGTATTGAAAACCCCAATGTGCATTACCTCAATCCTAGCTCAGGATGTCTGATATACCTCAATCCCCTTTTCTATCTCTGAACTTCTCTTATATGTGGTGTCCCTGACTCTCTCATGTATGCAGATTTTCCATCCATATGTATGTATTAAATTTGGTTCTTTTCTCTTGGTAATCTGTCTCACACCTATTTGATTATTAGATCATTCAGAAGAATCTTAGGGTAGAGAAAAGTTTTTTCCCCCTTCAGTGCATAAATCTTTTCAAATTAGTATTTTTATTTTCTTTGGGTACATACCCAGAAGTGGAATTCCTGGATCATATAGCAGTAATATTTTTAATTTTTTAAGAATCTGCATGTTGTTTCCATTGTGACTGCAGTAATTTATAATGCACCAATAGTATATAAGGGTTCCTTTTTGTCCACAGCTTTTCCAGCACTTGTTATTTGTTGGTTTATTGATGATAGCCCTTCTGACAAGAGTGAAGCAATATCTCATTATGGTTTTAATTTATATTTCCCTGATGATTAATGATGGTGAGCATCTTTTCGTATGTCTATTGACCATCTGTATGTCCTTTTTGAAGAAATGTTTATTCAGATCCTGTGCCCATTTTTTGTTGGGATTGTATGTTTGGGAGATAAGTTATAGGAGTTTTTTTTTTTTTAATATATATATATTTCAGACCTTAACTCCATATTCAGTATATCATTGGTGAATATCTTCTCCCATTCAGTGGACTGCCTTTTTGTTTTGTTGATGATTTCCTTTGTACTGCAAACCATTTTAATTTTAATTTTTTTTAATTTAATAAATCGATATTGTTTAGATTATTACAATCGTTCCTCTTCCCCCAACCCATAGCTCCCCTTCATCTGGTTCCCACCCCACCCTCTGCCCTTACCTCCCCCCTATTGTCCTCATCCATAGGTGTACAATTTTTGTCCAGTCTTTCCCTGTATCCCTACATGCCTTTTCCCCTGAGAATTGTCAGTCCACTCCCTTTCTATGTTCCTGATTCTATTACATTCACCAGTTATTCTGTTCTAGGATTTTTAATTCACTTAATTTTTAGATTCACTTGTTGTTAGATATGTATTTGTTGTTCATAATTTTTATCTTTACCTTTTTCTTCTTCCTCTTCTTTAAGAGTACCTTTCAGCATTTCATATACTACTGGTTTGGTGTTGATGAACTCCTTTAGCTTTTTCTTATCTGTGAAGCTCTTAATCTGCCCTTCAATTCTGAATGATAGCTTTGTGGATAGATTATTCTTGGTTGTAGGTTGTTGGTATTCATCACTTTGAATATTTCTTGCCACTCCCTGCTGGCCTGCATAGTTTCTGTTGAGAAATCAGCTGACAATTGTATAGATGCTCCCTTGTAGGTAATTAAATGTTTTTTCTCTTGCTGCTTTTAATATTCTCTCTTTGTCTTTTTTTAAATTAAATCATTATTATTCAGATTATTACATTTGTTTTCTTTTTTTCCCCTCCATAGCACCCCTCCACCCAGCTCCCACCCTTTCCTCTTCCCTTACCTCCCTCCCGTTGATCTCATCCATAGGTGTATGATTTTTGTCCAGTCTCTCCCTGTACACCCCTCACCCCTTCCCCCCCTGAGAATTATCAGTCCACTCCCTTTCTGTGCTCCTGATTCTATTATATTCACCAGTTTATTCTGTTGATCAAATTTTTAATTCACTTAATTTTTAGATTCACTTGTTGATAGATATATATTTGTTGTTCATAATTTTTTGGCTTTTACCTTTTTCTTCTTCCTCTTCTAAAAGAGTACCTTTCAGCATTTCATA
>PVJN01043175.1:0-17914 GCA_004026805.1 Lasiurus borealis | reverse complement strand
AAGATGACTGCCCCCATATGGTCACAAGATCCTGCCCCCATGTGGACACAAGATGGCCATCACAAGATGGCCAGCAGGGGAGGGCAGTTGGAAGGGATCAGGTCTGCAAGGGAGGGCAATTGGGGGGACCCAAGCCTACAGGGGAAGGCAGTTAGGGATGACCAGGCCTGCAGGGGAGGGCAGTTAGGGGCAAACAGGCTGGCAGGGGAGCAGTTAGGCATTAGTCAGGCTGGCAGGGGAGTGGTTAGGGGGTGATCAGGCTGACAGGCAGAAGCGGTTAGGGGAAATCAGGAAGGCAGGCAGGTGAGCAGTTGGGAGCCAGCAGTCCTGGATTGTGAGAAGGATGTCTGACTGCCCATTTAGACCCAATCCAGGATCAGGCCTAAACGGGCAGTTGGACATCCCTCAAGGGGTCCCAGATTGGAGAGGGTGCAGGCTGGGTTGAAGGACACTCCTCATCCCCCACCCCTCATGCACAAATTTTGTGCACTGGGTCTCTAATAACATATAACTGCCCAAAACATCAGTATCTAATTATTCAGTTAGAGAAATAACAGGAGAATTATTTACACTCATGCCCTTAACTGCAACTCTTTACTGCTGCCATTATCACTTTATTTAACCCTTACAACCTCCCTGCAAAGTGGGTATCGTTCCACTTCATTTTGCAGGAGACACATTTGATATTGATCAGAGGGGTTAATTAATTTACTTAAGGTCACACAGCTGGTACAGGCAAACTGATGTGCGTTTTGCTCCAAGCACCTGGCAGGAAGGAGACAGACTTAGGAGTTTCAAACGCTGTCAGACTACACCCCTGAGCTTGTCAGATGAGATGAAGCCCACCAAAGAAGACTAGGGCACACCCCACACACGCACTGACTCCCCGAAACCCTCCCCGGTGTCGGAAGCAGCAGCCCTGCCCAGTAGTGAGGAGTGCTGTGTGAAAGGGGCTCTCCTGGCTTAATGGGGGGGAGTCATTAGCGCCTGCCGCCAGACACCTGAGCAGCCAGACACCTGAGCAGCGTGAAATATGGCCACAGGACTGCGGGCTTTGTTTCCCTGACAGTGTTGTTAACATCTCCATCTGAGTGGTCATTTGTCTCCACCTCTCCCTCCACACGTGATAAATCCGCCTGCGCTCTGGGCCCATCAGGCCCGGGATGGAGGAGACCGAAGCTTCCCTCCCTCCTTTGCTCAGATCCTTCAGGAAAAGTGAATGAAGGGTGGGCGGGGCGAGGAGCAGGTGGGGAGCCGGGCCGATGGAAGCCATTAAAGAGATGGCATCTGCCTAGATGTTAGGATTCTGCTTCCCTGGAGCAAGAGAACGTGCTAAATGTCAAAGGCTGGTTCCCACCAACCACCCTTAAAAAGGAGAGTGAAAGGGAGAAAGAGGCGTTTGATGAGGACTTTGCTTGAAGACCACACCTTCCCTCTCCTCCCTCTTTCCTCTTGCCCTTCCCCCCACGAACATTGCTGGCGCACCTGTCCTGTGCCCGGAGCCATGCCACGCCGCAGCGAACCTGACATTAGGCTCCCACCCTCCTCGGGGCTTTGCGCTTGCGACCTTCTGCCTGGACTGTCACCCCACATGTTAGCACGGTTCCTCCTTCTCAGGCTCTGGGTCCTGTTTAACCGTCACCCCCTCCATAGGACCCTTCCCTGACCCGGCCAGCAGAGGTAGATGCCCGCCCCTCAGCTGCGTCCTACCCTCCATTCTATTTCCATCAGAACACGTACCACGAGATAAAATGATCGTGTTTATTTCTCGTCTGGGGACTTACTCCCTGAGACTCCGATATGAACCCCATAGGCGGTCACGGCCTATCCCGAGGCCCCTGGAGAGACAGGGGCAGACAGAGCCCCTGCCCTTGGGGTAACCTCCCCACCTCGGACCCTTTACTTAACCAGGTGCACAGAACCCCTTTTGCCATGTAAGGTGGCACATGCACAGGTGCTAGGGACCGGGACGCGGATCTCTCTGGTGACGGTGATCCTGCCCCACATAGGCGGGAAGGTGGGGATGGCGGTGCTGGGAAACGCAGGCCGAGAACTGAGGCAGCCACTCCAGAGGCAGGAAAGGGTTTGATGTTCTCGGGACCTGAAAGGGCATCTGTGTTTCCATCCCGGGGGCATGAGCTGGATTCGCCCAAGAACTCCGGGCACCCACAGGCTCAGCAAGCACCCTCGGGCGACTCAGTAATGTGAGGCCAGTGACTGCCCTGAGGAGGCTCGGGACCTGTGAGCAGCAGGTGGCGGGAACCAGGCAGTGATGACGGGAAGCACCTCCTCACCTAACCAGATTAGAAGCAGTTGTGCCCTGGGATGCTTCAGAGGGGCCCAAGCTTCCCTTTCCATCATTTTGCTCTAACTTTGGCCTTGTCTTCTCTGGTTGGTGGCTTCGTGGCCTCAAAACGGCTGCCACAGCTCCAGGCCTCACATACGAACACGACAGATCCCAATAGGAAGGGTGTCAGGAGGTAAGAGTTCGCCTCCGGTGCTTCTCTCACATCATGGAAGCAAACCTTCCCCAGACGGCCCCCGCCAACCTCCCTGTTGGCTTCAACAGGTCACAAGTCAGGGAGATGCCGGACAAATCCCGGCAAACAGGAATGGGGTTGCATTGCTCGCTTAGCTTATCACCGCCCAGCGCCTGCCTCTGGGCACGGCGCTGCCAGGTCCAGGGTTCTGGGAGCAAGGAGTAGGAAGGATGGCTTTGGGGCAGGCAACCACGTTAGCCAATGGTTACATTTTCCAGAGACAAAAATGCAGTCAGCTTTCTTCTCTGGTGTCAGACATGACCTCTGTGTGCCTCAGTTGCCCCGTGTGTAAAATCAGACAGACATAAGCCTCTCTCGGAGGGTCTTGACTGGGTTAGATGGAGTAATGCATTGCCTTACGACTATGATTGCAATCCTAGTTATTGCTAGCTTGCTACTACTGTAACTTTAGTTACATAGTCTCGTCTCTTTCTCCTCCCCCAACTGGAAAAGGATGTTTTTGTTTTGAGTGTTTTTGTTTGTTTTGGTGACTCAGTAAGATAATAAAGCACCTAGCACAGTGTCTGGCTCAGTAACAGTAGATGTAAAAGACTGTTATTTAAAACATTGTGTGTCTAGGTATTGCACATCTTTCTGTTTAAGCTGCTGAAAACCCCCCCAAATTCATTCCTTCACATACATATATTGCTTGTCCTGCATGCTTCCTGACTTTGTCCTACTTATACAACATGTTCTTGTAAAAATAGACAATAATCGTGATAGCAGCTAATACTTACGGAGCATTTAGTATACGTGCCACAGTGATGAGACTCAGCAAATAGCTTACATCTTACAAACAGCAGAGTGACTTGCTTAAGGTCACCCAGCAGATGGCGGTAGAGCCCAGCTTTGGCCAGGACACTGCTCCTAACTCTCAGGCTGTGAAAATATGTAGTTCACACACTTCTTGCTCACATGAGTGATTTCAACATTAACACAGACCAGCTACCACTTTTGTTCTACCTGCATACTACCTATGCCAGCAATTTTCAAGCTGCTTCATCTCATGGCACACGTAAAGTAATTATTAAAATTCTGCGGCACACCAAAAAAAAATTTTGTGGATTTGACAAAAAAATAGGTGTAATTTTGATTCGATTCATTAACACGGGACAGCTATTGTTGTGTTGGGTGTTTTTCTTTGGCAATCTAAGGGAAAAGAGGTCAGTGCCCCTGGCGGAATAGTCAGGTATTGCAGGCTTTAAAAATTCTTGCATCACAACGGTTGAAAATCACTGACCTATACTATTATCTATTTAATGTGTTCCTTCCAATCAACTCTCTTCTTTTTAAAATTGGAAAACTGCCCTAGTCAGTTTGGATCAGTGAATAGAGCATTGGCCCGAGGACTGAAGGGTCTTGGGTTTAATTCCAGTCAAGGTCACGTACCTCGGTTGCAGGCTCAATCCCCAGCTCTGGTTGGGGATCAAGTGCATGTGGGAGGCAATCAATTGTGCTCTCACATCGATGTTTTTCTCTCTCTGTCTCCTCCCTCCCTCCCACTCCCTTTAGAAATCAGTGGGCAAATATCCTCAGGTGAAGATTAACAACAACAACAAAAATTTAATTACTTAATTAAAAATAAATTACATTTCAAAAATTGATCCTGCCCTGGCCAGGTAGCTCAGTTGTCTCAATATGCCACGGTTGCAGGTTCAATCCCTGGTCAAGACATATACGAGAATCAACCAGTGGAAGCACAGAGGAGTGGACAGCAGTGACTCTCTCTCTCTCGAGCTCTCTCTCCGTCTCTCTGTATAAATTAATAAATAAGCCCGGCTGGTATAGCTCAGTAGTTGAGCATGGACCCATGAGCCAAGAGGATCCTGGTTTGATTCCCAGTCAGGGCACATGCCCAGGTTATTGGCTCCATCCCAAATTCGGGGCACGCCCGAGGCAGCCAATGGATGATTCTCTCTCCCTCTCTCTTCCTCTCCCTGCAATCAATAAAAACATTTTTTAAATAAAATCAATATGTAAAAATTATAAGAAAAAAAAAAAAAAACTTGATCCCATGGCAGTAACACAGAGCGAGCATCACCTGCTGTAAAGAAAAGGAAGAGAGAAAAAGTGACAACCCCCCACTCTCACCCCCCGCTCCTGCTTGCACGCTGTTCCCGAGGAGAGGAACAGGTGTTTGGAGGGGTGGCATTTCCCCTGAGACTTTCTTCTGGGAGCAGCGGGATGGAGAACCAGTGTTAAATCCCGCGCTTTCTCGCCGTGTGGCTAGTGCCAGGCAGTCTCGGTGGAGGATCAGCGGCACAGGATGACCTGATCCGAACAGGCCAGAGGGGATGAAACCGGTGTGGCCTGACCGGTGGGTGCCGGTTTGCTGACAAGGTCAGGTGCCTCCCAGTTTGGAAAATGCCCACTGGCTCTGCTGCCTCGCATTGCCATGCATAGGGCTCTAGCTCTGGGTGCTGGGTGCTGGGTGCGGCGCCCTGCGCAGGGCCTAACGGTGGGGCCGGTGTTCTGTGTTCCAGCACAACATGCCTTTCTGGCGGATATCCTGCCACGCCGACCTGGAGGCGCTGAGGCACGCCCTGGAGCTGGAGTATTTATAGCGGAGCCCACGCATCCCGCCGGCCCTCCCAGGAGCACCCCGCCCCGGCCTCCCCTCCCCCCAGACGCCGGCCCTGGGCAGGGTCCCCGCAGCCAGGAGGAGGCGTCCGTCCGGGACCGTCCCTGAAGCTGTTCTTCCCGTCCAGACAGACAGACGCTGAGTCCCCAGCGGTGGCTTGGGGGGCGTGTAACTTTGGGGGACAGGGCTGATGGGGCGTCCAGACTCTCCTGCGAGCCTCACAGAACAAACGGGAGGCGCGGCTGACCTGGGGGAGGGCAGGGACGAGGCGGGGCAGGCTCGGGTTTTCTTCTTCTTCTTAATTTATGGACGAATCTCATTCCCCCGCTGTTGTGTTCTCATTCCCGTGCGGCTGGTTCCCCGTGTGGCTCTGGTTTGGTGGGGAAACGGGCCGGGGAGCGGCCTGCGGTTCCAGGCGAGCGCTCCGCTCCAGCTGTGCCGCGGGGGGACCAGCGTCCTGGAGCCACTGGGGAGGGAGGCGAGTCGGGGCTGTGGGAAGACCGTGGCTAACTTTTGTGTTTAAGGACCTAACCTGACGTCATGTGGACAGTGCACGTGCCTTATGCTGCCATCTTGTTTTCTAGGAGGAGGGGGCCTGGGGAGGAGGCGGTACTTTGTGATGGAGAAAAGGCATTAAATAAAACCACGTTTACATTTGGAGCGGGGTAGGGTGTCATTGCTTCCTGGCCGCTCCTCCGGCCTCTGAACCTGTTGGTCTTTGCAGAACCTTTTCACTCACAAAGGAATAAAATCCACCTCACACTTGCTAAAGCCAAAGAAAAAAATCTTCAGAAACTTTGGGTGATGGCTCCTCCAGGCTTCGCTGGACCCAGGTGACCAAATTAGGTTCCCCTGCGTGGCCTTACTTCCCCGGCAGGCTCTTCCCTGAGTGGCAAAGAGGCTCCGAGAATCTTCCAGCAAAACCACACGGGCAGAAAGAGTCACAGGCTCCAGGGAGCTGGATTTGGGGTGTGATCCCTCCTGAACATAGAGCTGGGGAGAGCTGGTCCCCCAAAGGGAAAGTCAGTGGGCCATTACTAAGAGAACGGGGGCTGGGGGAAAATGAGGGCTGGGCTGAAAAATACAACACCGTCCATCCAATGCTAAGATGTTCTTTTCCCTCGGGGGAGCCTGGGACCCCAGGGATGGGACAGGAGGGTCGTTTAGAGACGTTCTGAGGACATCCTGAGGGCTTGTGCTGCTCACCAAGTGCCAAGCGGGGCCCGGATCCATCTGGTTAGATGCTAAATACAAGGATAGGCTCCCCCCTCTGTCCACACTGGTGAAATCCAGGTTACCAATTGCGGGTGTATCCACATTGGTGGAGACAGGAGATGATGAGGTAATTGGCGTCTCCGAGCTAGAATCTCTGAGGCCAGAAGGCCAGCACCCGGGGTGAGACAGACTCCCCCACGAGACCCTGAGCGCCCTTGCGGCAGCTTCTGTTGGTTTCGACTCTGCGTCCCAGATCCAGCACCGAGTGGATGCGGATACCTATTAGAACCCCATTCCAGATGAGGTGGAAGGAAGGATGAAATGTGACTGGAATCATAGTCAGAGGGACATTTGGATAGATGGATTAATATGTGGTTAAATGGGTGGGTGGGTGGGTAGGTGACTGGATAGTGGAAAATTAGAAAGTGAATGCCTGGCTGGGTGGTAGGAGGATGGGTGGGTAAATGGATGATTAACTATGTTGGGATGACTAGATGGATGGTTTTCTATCTAGAGTTTGGGAAAATGGATGATGGGAGGGAAGGTTGAGTGGATGACCAAATGCTGTGTGGTGAGATGAATGGGTACCTGGCTGTATGAGGGGCTGATGGTGTGGCTTCATGGAAAGGTGAGTGATAGATGTTTGGATGGACAGAGGGAACTTGTTTCTGGCCAGTCTCCCCCCAGATGACAACACCAGCCCTTTCCCTGGGGGCCTCATGGTGCTGGTGCAGAGACTGAGGAAACCAGTTCTGTGAATCAGACGCCTCCTCCTTGCCCCATCGCAGGAGCCTCGCCTCTGCCAAACCACTGCCGCCAAAGCAGGGCCGGGGTGGTGGCCATGGTCCGGGCTGGGACACCAGGAAGGTGCTGGCAGGTGGGAGTGGTGGTGCTGCAGCCACTCCTTCATCCCACCTGGTCAAGTGGGGTCAAGGGGTCAACCATTTACAGGCACTCTTCTCCACTTCCGGGTGCAAGTGGTCAGGAGCCGTCCCTCCCCTCTCGGAGCTGACATTCCTGCTCAGGGAACAGGCCAGGCAGCAGGCAGACGAACTGTGACGCCGACTTTCTCCCTCACCAGCCTCGTCCCGCAAACAGAGAGGCGGAGAGGCCCGCGGACCAGAGCAGGACACCAGCACGCACGCCCTGTTCCTCCGCACGCCACCGGCTCAGGCTTGCCTTCCCGCTTGAGTTACCGCTCAGTCCCCTTTCAGGAACAGGAGGAGGTCAGGGCAGCCATGTGACCTCAGGGGGAGGCTGAGGCCAGCCAACATCAAGGCGAACAGTTGAAAGGGGTCCTGGGAGTGTCCCAGGGTGTGCCCCAAGTGGCCCGTGCTTGCCCCAGGGGCAGTCGTGGCGAGTCTTCTCGTTGGTTGAGATTTTGACTTTCAGGATGTGCGGCCTGGTGGGCTCTGCCAGCGATGGAGGCTGCCCTCCTCCACACACCCTGGCTGCGGGTGGGGTGAGGCTGTGCTGGTCACCTCTGCACAGTGACAGCCGAGATCAGGCCCGGGGCCCAGATGATGAGAAAAGCCAGAGGACACGTTCCAGAGAGAGACCAGGAGGTTGGACGTTCCCAGGTGAGCAGGGGAAGGGAGGGGTGCTTTCCAGCTGCAGGAAAAGAAGCCCGAATGGCCAGAGGCCTGGGCAGGGGACAGGGGACAGAGGGCAAGGCCGGGTCGGATCTGGCTGGACCCTTCCGGTCATCGGTTTTGGACTTGGCTGGAGTACAGATTCTATTCCAAGTCCAAGAAGAACACGGACTTCTGAGCAGGAGATGGCCACGGTGGGGAGAACGGCGTGGAGAGGGAAGATGGGGCAGGCCTGTGCTCACAGGACTCCCTGTGAACTTAGAGGAGACTTTCTAGCTTTATCTTATCACCCAGGACCTCTCTCACAAAGCTCAGTAGGCACCTTGATGTGTTTCTACCCGTGACTGCCCTCGGGTGAGCGCCACCCAGATAGAGACGGAAGATATTTCCAAGCCCCCAGAAAGCTCCCTCGTGGCCCTGCCCAGCCTCTGCCCCCATGCCACATGCCACATGCCACAGGCTTCTGGCTGGCCCCTCGAGCTCATCTATGAGCAAACGGGCCCACAGAACGCCCCCCTCTGTTCCTGGCTCCGCTCTCACATAGTGCGTGTGAGGAGACCGCGGTTGTCGCATGGTCTGTGGTCATTCTGGGTCATTCTGGGGGAAGGAGACTCTGAGAGGAGATGCTGGGCCGGTCTCCCCACACTGTCCAGCCCCTGCGGACGCTAGCTCAGCGCAGGCAGAGCTGTGCTCGCCGGGGCCACCAGAGGGCAGTGCGGTGCCGCGGCCGGTCTGAGCCTCCTAAATGGCCCTGGAAAGGCTTCCCAAAGCTGCTCCTTCAGGCCCGCCCAGGCTTCCTGGTAAACTGACCTGTGGCCACAGGGAGACCCCAGTGGAGAGCAGTGTCTGCTGGGAGGCAACTGGCCGCTGTGGTGGCCTCCGGAGCCACTGGCCCCACAGGGCTGGGAAGCGCTGGTCCCCGCGCGCTGCCCAACTTGAACCATTGCCTGCTCTGATTTTTAATAACAGGAATGTAATAAGACTTTAAGTTGTTTGGGGAAAATGGGGATTTATATTTATATCCAGAACTTCTGAGGATGCTGATAAGCTTGTTCCAGTCAAATGCTGCCTTTTAAATGCCATCAATAACTACTTGGCAAAAAAAAAAAAGAGTATTTTGTGAACACTGGCTGTAGGTAGTGAGGGTGTGTCTTTGCCCGTACAGCCCCACCTCCTGCTCCGCTATAAATAGGCCTACAGAGACCCAGCCCTCCTTTCTCTCTCTCTCTCTCTCTCTCTCTCTCTCTCTATATATATATATATATATATATATATATATATATATATATATATATGTATATATATTAGATAGATAGATAGATAGATAGATAGATACTAGAGGCCTGGTGCATGAAATTCATGCATGGGGCAGGGGGATCCTTCAGCCTCGCCTGTACCTTCTCCAATCAGGGACTCCTTGGGGAATGTCTGACTGGGATTGGGCCTAAACCTGCAGTCAGACATCCCTCTGCAATCCAGGACCGCTGGCTCCTAACTGCTCACCTGCCTGCCTGGCTGCCCCCTAATTGTCTGAAAGAGAGAAGATGTCCGGTAACCCTTTCTAATTAGTATATTACCCTTTTATTAGTATGTATGTATATATATATATATATATATATATATATATATATATATATATATATATCTTACCTAATAATAGACAAACATGTAAATTGACCATACTTCTGCTATGCCCACAGCCAGTCAGGAGTGGATATGCAAATTAACCCACCAAAGATGGTAGGTTGATTTGCATATATAGGCGGAGCAACCAGCTGGGGTGGGGCGTCTGCTATGGAGAGGAAGGAGGGGGTGGAGGGAGCTACAGGAGCAGTGCTCTGGCCAGGAGCAAGGACTCGGTGGCTCCCAGGCAGCTGGGAATAAAGCCAGTGGAAGGAAGGCCTAGTCTTGCACAAATATTGTGCAACGGGCCTCTAGTGTGTGTGTGTGTGTGTGTGTGTGTGTGTGTGTGTGGAGAAGTTGCAATTACAAGCCCAGCTTTTAACATTTATTAAGCACCTGTGTCCCAGGCACTAGACAAAGCCCTTAACCTGAATCAGCTCATTTCATCCTCATAACCACCACAGCCCTGTCTGGAGAGAAAGCATAGCATGATGGTTAAGATGTGAGCATTGGGTCAAATCTCAGCTCTTCCTTTTACTTCCTGTGGGGATGTCACCTCTGTGAACACCAGCTTTTCAGCTATTTTGGGGGATGACAGAGAGCCAGCCTCACAGATTTGTTGTTAGCACTAAGTACATCTGGCCATGAACAACACTTAGAATAGTGGTTTTCAGATTTTTTGACCCCAGTCCTCAGTAAGAAATGAAAATTACATCATGACCCAGCAGAACATAGACGTGTGTGTGTGTGTGTGTATGTGTGTGAGTGTAAATACTAGTGCATGCCTGTCATGCATGTGGAGCTCAAATGTTTTACAGAGCAATGCCTTTCTATACTACCATGGTGCAGCTTTTTTTCCCATCCTATTCTATTTTGTTTTTAAATGGTGCAGGTCAAAATCCACCAAATCCATTTCACAGCCCGTTGTTCGGAAAATACCAGTTGAGAAAAAGGCTCGGCAAGCAGTGCTGTTGATAAACCCCATTTTACAGAGGGGCAAACTGAGGCCCAGAGGGGGTTGTGGCTCAGCTCCGGCCTCCAGCTGAAAGGTGGCAGGGCTTAGACTCCAGCCAGCATCTTTGACTCCTCAGTTAATGCTCTTCAGCCCCAGGTGGCAGTCCAGTGGCTCACAGATCTGGTCCACGGACCAGTTTTATTCCTTTCGTGTTATGTTTTCAAACTTTGAACCAACTATTTAAAACTGGGAGATGGAACTCAAAGCCTAAATTTTCAACATTCCTCAAAAAAAAAAAAAAAAAAGTGGTGGACGATCTGGAAACACCAGATCACCAGAGCCACAGCACAGCTGCAGGCACTTCCAGGCTCGCCTGTTTGCCACAGTCCCCACCACACCCTCTTGTCTCCCCGGCACACTGGGGCCAAGTATTAGTTACCATGTAGCACCACAATCACACATGCTGGCTGTGTTTTTCATCGTGGAGAAATATTTTTCTATCAAAAGTGGAAAAACAAAAATTAAACCAAGGGACCTCCATGTTGCAAGGAGAAAAAAAATGATGCACAAATCTGTTCTAACATGTTTAATTTAAAAAAAAAAAAAAAAGCATGTCTATGTCTACTTTCCTCTCCAACTGGTTCCTCTGGTTTCTATTCTCTGCCTGGCCCCGGGAGCAATTTGTAATTCCCACTATCCTATATCTTCCTCTGTCTGTTTTTGTGTGGCTTTTCTTTATATCTACTCTTTCTTCATATTTTTTTACTGATTTCAGAGAGGAAGGGAGAGAGATAGAGAGATGGAAGCACCAATGATGAAAGAGAGAATCATTGATCAGCTGGCTGCCTCCTGCATGAAACCCGGGTATGTGCCCTGACCAGGAATCAAACCATGACCTCTTGGTCCATAGGTCAAGGCTCAACCACTGAGCCACACCAGTCGGCAGTCCCTCTGTTTTGTCCACCCCTGTCCCCCAGCACATGAAACTGAGATCCCAATTAAGAATGAGTGAGTGAGTTGCCAAAACCAGTATGGCTCAGTGGATGGAGTGTCGGCCTGCGGACGGAGGGGTCCCAGGTTCGATTCCGGTCAAGGGCATGTACATTGGTTGCGGGCACATCCCCAGTGGGGGATGTGCAGGAGGTGGCTGATCGATGTCTCTCTCTCATCGATGTTTCTAGCTTTCCATCCCTCTCCCTTCCTCTCTGTGAAAAATCAATAAAATATTATAAAAAAAAAAATGAGTGAGTGAGTGACTTTTATACAAACGCTTCTCCAGTAGTGACAGAGGTATAGTAATGGTTAAGAGCAGGCATTTTTTGTGTGTCATCAGACTGGGGTCAAGTCCAGCTTCTGCCACTCATGAGCTGTGTGACCTCAGGCCGCTTTCTCAGTCTCTGGGCCTGATGTCACCCGCTGCCAAAAGCAGGTTGTTGTGATGTACTATCCGTTAACTGCCTGGACTACAGAAGATGCTGTGTAAATGAACTTCCTTTCTTCTCCCGGTGACCAAGGTGAACCAAGGTCAGTGCCGGATTGTTTTAACAAGCTGTCTAGTGCCCAACTGGCCTGGCCTGGGACTATCTGCTGGGCCAGGTAGACAACGGTTTCGCATTAACACCGCGTCCTGGGCCAGATGGCCAAGCCAAAGGTTTAATCCCCGGCCACATCTCTGGGTGAGAACTGGCTTGTTCTCCAGCCAGCCAGCCCCCCTCCTTCTGCTTTGCTTTCCTGAACTGAAGAGGCGAGAAAGCTGAAACTGCCCTGCGGATCCCCTACAGCCAGATCTGGGGCAGGTACAGCCCGGCCTGCCCACCAGCTGCGGTCACAGAGACCACGTTAGGTACAGAGGTCAGTGGGGAGAAAGGTGGCTGCGCACGAGGCACGTGCCTGCAGGTGCTGACCCTCTCCTGTGGGAACAGCACCACCCCCACCCAACCCCAACACAACCCTCTGGTGACTCAGTCCCGCAGCGTGGCTAGTGATTCTGTAAATACTCATCCCGTTTCAGTCAGACCCAATCAGGAGGCAGCCAGATCTGGCCCAGGTGTTTGGGGTAAGTAACACCTGAAGGGCATTGGGCTTTATCCCATGGAGGGAGGAGCTGGGGAAGTGGAGGTCTGAAAGGGGACACAGGAGTCAACAGCCAGGCAATCTGAAACGCCGTGAGCACGTCCAGCCACCTGAGGAGGTCTGCAGAGGGCACAGGAGATAAACAATGGGGAGCCGTCGCTTCTGCAGCCCAGCATCCAGGGGTGGGCCGGGCACTGGAGTCTGGGAGACAAGGAGACCTGGACGCAGCGCGGAGGACAGCCAGGGCCGGGAGCAGCTGTCGCCGGGTGTAGCCGCAGTGACCTTGCAAGAAAGAGGCTGCTGCTGAAACTGGGCCTCCGAGCGGTCCAGGCTGCCTGTCACTATTTGAGCCAATTCACAGAGACAGGGTGGCATATACAGGAGCATTTATTCCAATAAAGCCAGCAGCACGAGAGAGCAGCAGGCCGCCCACAAAAATCCCCTCTGCACCCCTCCCCCATAAGCCAGCTGTTTATATGGGGCACAAGGACAAAGAGGGGACGTGGGCAACAGCAATAAGAATGAGTGTAATGGTTGAAGCCGGTTTGGCTCAGTGGATGGAGCGTCAGCCTGCGGATTGAGAGGTCCCAGGTTCGGTTCCGGTCAAGGGCATGTACCTTGGTTGCGGGCACATCCCCAGAAGGGCGTGTGCAGGAGGCAGCTGATCGAGTTCTCTCTCATCAATATTTCTAACTCTCTATCTCTCTCTCTCCCTTTCTCTCTGTTAAAAAAAAAAATCAATAAAAATATTTTTAAAAATAAAAATAAAAAAGAATGGTTACAGATTACAAGCAATGTGGGCTGGAGGTTTGCAAAGGGCAGGGGACATCCGGACTCCATTGTTCCCTTTCCTCAACAAGGCTATTCTTTCCATGGTAACAGGCACCTCCCGGATGGAGCGGAGGAGCAGCATCTTCAGGGGAGTTCCCAGGTCCCTGTGCACCTCCCTGCCAGGTTAGAATGTGCTTTCTTTAATCAGAACAAAACAATCACAGTAACAAGCATGATTAATATTTCTTATGTAAGTATTTCTTACAACCAATAGCTAGCCCCCAGCATTCTATTTCTGCCCCTAATACTGCTTCCTATCCACCTTCAAAAATCTCACACAAGTTGCTCTTTTGGTCAATTCTACCTTAGAAACATTCGAGGAAAGGGATTCTGGGAAATGTAGTTCCCAATTTAGCCAACTTGACACCGTTCAGATTACACACCTGTGGGTTTACCAAAGCCTTCGGCTCTAACTGGCTGGGTGGATTCTGCTCTCTACAACTGCCTGACAGAAACTTCGGAAGGTTCTGCAGGGGCTGCTATCAATGTTTTTATCAACTCAAGGCCCTTTGTTTGGACAATCCCCCACCTCACGAGTCTGCACCAGAAGCAGGCAGAATCTCACACTTCCAGCCTCCCTTGCATTAGGACTGTAAGAACATGACCTGTGCTCAACCAATCAGATAGACCAAGACGGTATCCAGGTTCAGCCAATTAAATATCTCAGGTACTTGGACTCAATTATCAGATACACCCACGCGGAACCTAGGTTTAACCAATGCAGGTTCACCCATCTCACCCCCCACCTCAGCCAGCCCTCTGCCTCTCTGAGCTCCTCAGCCCCAGCCCCAGCCCCAGCCCCACCCCAGAGCCCGACATTCTGGCCTCATTGCCTGCCTTCTCTTCCTGAAAGATGCCAGGTTCCCGCCTCAGGCCTTTTACACTTCCTCTTCCTTCTATCTCTGTTGTTCTTCCAGCCAGGTGAGTAGCTCTCAGTTATGGCTGTCCATTACGATCACCTGAGCAGCTCTGCAAGGTACAGATGCCCGAACCCCAGAGAGACGGTTGTCATTGTTCAGGGAAGTGGCGTCTGTCTATGTGTGGTCTGTTTTATATCTCCCGGGTTTTTGTCAAATTCTAACGTTCAGCCAGACATAGAATCGCTGCCCTAGCAATCCCGGCTCTGTCCCCTCTGGAGTTTTTGCTCACAGGCAGCTTCTCAGGCCGCAGGCAATCCCACCACCAGACTCCCTCTCACGCTGCTTATTTACCACCTACCCCACCCGTAGATGCACATCTGACGGCTTCCCCATGAGACCACCAGGCGGGTAAGGGCGGAGGCCAACCCTGTTTCACTCAGCACTCGTCTCCAGTACTTGGCTCGCACGGAGAGCCCCGAATGAACGACTTGAGCCCACCTTCCTCCTGCCTCCAGTGCTCTCTGGGCCTGCACTTCGGCATAGTGGCCACCAGGTGGCGAGAGGACTTAATTGCATTCAAAAGATCACCCCTAGACCAGTGGTCGGCAAACTCGTTAGTCAAGAGAGCCAAATATCAACAGTACTAACGATTGAAATTTCGTTTGAGAGCCAAATTTTTTAAACTTAAACTTCTTCTAACGCCACTTCTTCCAAATAGACTCACCCCCAGGCCGTGGTATTTTGTGGAAGAGCCACCCTCCAGGGGCCAAAGAGCCGCATGTGGCTCGCGAGCCGCAGTTTGCCGACCACTGACCTCAACCATCCTGGCCGGTCCTGGCCCCTGCCTGGCCATTGCTAAGAGAAAAGAGCAAGGACCCTGGCAGAGCCCAGGGTGCCCTCCCTCCTGTCCTGGTTCATGGAGTCAGAGACATTGGGCATCTGGGAACACTGGATCCCGACTAACGTCAGAGGAAGAAGGGCCCACAGTCCTGTCCACGTCCTTCCCCCTTACCTTCTCACTCCTGACTCTCGGGTGCAGCCACTTGGGATGAGTCCCAGGGCCCCCTCACTGTTTCCTGCCCATCTGCATGCCATCCACTGAGGGCTGTGAGGGCGGTGTCCTTCCCACAGGCAGGGCCGCACTAGACCGGGACCAACATGGAGCAGCAGCCACGCTTCGGGTTACATAGAGGGGTCAGGACAGAAGAGTGTGCATCAAACGCTGCCACTTGTGCAGGGCGGGGGGGGGGAGGGGGGCGGAGAGAAGGGGAACGCCCTCTGCGTTGGTTTGCAAACGCGGGCCCAGGGGTGCGCAGGAAGGAGACCAGGGTGGCTGGGCGGGACCAACACAGGGCCCTCTCCGAGGCATGTGACTGCATTACCTAGTGACATCAATAGGAAAAGTGGAACGCAACCATTTATTTGAAAACAACCATTTCTCTGTTTTCTTGTGTAAGAGGCCGTGGTCGGGTGGGAAGGGCTGCAGTCGGGTGAGGTTAGGGGACACGGCAGTAAAGGAAACAGGAAACTGACCAGCGTTAAGAGGCTGAGACTGCCCGGTGGTGCGGCTCAGTGCACTGTCTTACCCTGTTTCCCCGAAAGTAAGACATATCCTGAAAATAAGACTTACTTCCAGTTTTGCCTCTCGCTGTAATATAAGGCACCCCCCCCCCGAAAATAAAACCTCCCTGATAATAAGGCCTCCCCAAAATATAAAGCCTCCTGGGAATATAAGGCCCCCGGAAGCTAACGTAAGGCATCTGACTCCTGATTTAAAGAGACCTCGCACTGCCTGAACAGCTCCGGCTGCACTGCAGCCCATCAGTGAGCTGGTTTGTGATGACGCCTACTACCGTACCATATACAGGTAATAAATTTCCTTTTTTTTTGTTCAACAATACCGTATTCTTCTTCATGGAAAAATAAGACATCCCCTGAAAATAAGACCTAGCGCATCTTTGGGAGCAAAAATTAATATAAGACACTGTTTTATTTTCGGGGAAACAGGGTATGCAAAAGGTCGCCGGTTTGATTCCTGGTCAGGGCCCCTGCCCAGGTTGCAGGATCGATCCCCAGTAAGAGATATATAGGGGACAGCAGGTAGATATTTCTCATGATGTTTTTCTTTCTCCCTTCCTCTCTAAAGGTCAGTAAAAACTTATTTTTAAAGCGTCAGAGACAGAGCAGAACAGGGCTGTGGGTGGGGAGTGGCTACAGAGATGGCATCTGAAAGATGACCTGGAGAATAACAGGAAGGGTGTGCCAGGCACGTCCCAGAGATAAGAAAGGGCCTGGCTTGTTGGATCAGAAAGATGACAGTGGGGGGACTAGGCCTTCCCCTCTCACTGCCTCGCCTCTACCCCTAAGACGGGACTGTGCCACCTACTCCGTGGTCTTCGGGATAAAATGAGATAATCCCGGGAAGGTGCAACCCCAGCCCAATAAAAGGAAACTAAACGTTTTTTAAGTTAAAAAATGACCAGAATACCCCACCTACAGAAAGGCAGTTCAATGGCTCCGTTCGATTTCACAAGCGCTGTAGCCTTGAGCTAAGCACTTACTGGGCCTGTTTCTACAAGGGCCAGTGGGAGGTCACATCAGATAGCGAACAGCACTTTCTGGTTTGATCATGACCAAGGACAAAGGCAAAGTCACAGCAAACAGCAGCCTCCTTGCTATTCGTGTAGCACATCAAGTTCACACGTGCCCCCGGCCTTAGCACCTCCCGGCTCTGTCTGTCTGGAATGCTCACCCACAGCCAGCCCTTCCTTCAGGACTCAGGTCAAATGTCTCCTCCCCAGAGAGGCTCCTGAATTTTAAGAGTCAGTGAAGCCACCTTCAATCCTTGGTCCTGCTCTAAACCAGGGGTGGCCAACCGGTGGTCCGAGGGTCACTGGTTGTCCTTGAGGTCCAAAGGTTTGGCAGCCGCTGCTCTAAAATACCCCATCTTGTACTAACTTATCAGGTGATCGCCTCACGGGTGTCTAATCACTAACATAATAGTGATATCAACTGCAATGGAAATTTTTTAAATACGCTTTTATTGATTTCAGAGAGGGAGAGATAGAAACATGAATGAGAAGAACCATTGATCGGCTGCCTCCTGCACACCCCCTCCTGGGGATCATGCCTGCAACCTGGGCAGGTGCCCTGGACGAGAATCCAACCCTTTCGTACACAGGCTGGCGCTCTATCCACTGAGCCAGACCAGCTACGGCAAAAAATTATTTTTAAATCCCTGCTCAGTTCCTTTCGCAGCCCATTCTCTGATTTTGTATAGCCTGTGAGCCGTGATTAATGTTTATATTTTTAAACCATTGGGGGGGGGGGGGAACGTATCACATGGGAAAATCCAACGGCCGGGGTGGGCCCGGACAGTGCCGAAGCCTCATGCCGCCCACTCAGCTCTGAATGAGGCCTGCACACCACCCCCCGCCCCCACCCGCCCCACTGTTTTTCTGAGACTGGCCCAGGGTTTCCCGTGCTTCACATCTCGGTCAAACACCCCGAAGGAGCTGGACGAAGGGCCCTCATGGCTGACGTGCCCACCGCCGTGGAGATGTGCTCGGCCGCTCCCGGCCTGGCCTCCTGTGTCGCCACGCAAACCTGCCGTGTGGCCATCCAGACCCAGCGGAACACTGCAC
>PVJN01043174.1:0-17873 GCA_004026805.1 Lasiurus borealis | reverse complement strand
AGTAAGCCCCGCCCCACACGATTCTGGCGTACCATTGGCTTTCCCTGCAGCCAATTGCCTCGCCCTTCCTGAAATTTCCCTTTGCTCCGCCCCTTGGGCCCCGGGAGATTTAAATTGCACTTCGCTAGCGCCAGCGATGTCCAGTCGTTTATACCTGGAGGAAGTAGTTGGGCTGGGGGGTGTTTTAGACGTTTCTTACCCCCTGCTTCTTTCTCGTATATTATAAGGACTTTCCCCCTCTCAGTCTGCTACACCTTCTGCTGGAGATGGAGCACTTGCCGCGGGTGTGGCAGGTGCCGGGGCCAAACAGGTGTGTGTATTTATGCTAAGCGGCATTGGCCCCGCCCAAGAGCTTGCTTAGTAAGATCTCCCGGTTAGCGCGCAGCATCTGTAAGACGCTAAATTACGTGAGTAAAGGAATTTCCTTTTCAGGGAAAGCAGGGGAGTTGAGTTAGTTCTTGGCATAATTCTTTTAAAAATATGTTTTTATTGATTTTTTTACAGAGAGGAAGGGAGAGGGATAGAATTAGAAACTTCGATGGACCAGCTCTCTTCTGCACACTCCCCACTGGGTATGTGCCCGCAACCAAGGTACATGTTCTCTTAACCAGAATCGAACCTGGGACCCTTGAGTCCAAAGACCGACGCTCTGTCCACTGAGCCAAACCGATTAGGTCTTGGCATAATTCTTATCACAATTCAAAGGATCTCAAAATGTAGTTGCTTATGGAACTTTGAACATTAATTAGGTGATATTAAAAAGTCTAATTTTTAATAAATAGTTTATTGATTTTAGAGAGAGGAAGGGAGAAAGAGAAAACTTAATGATGAGATTTTTTTCAAAATGTACTTTTTTATTGATTTTAGAGAGGAAGGGGGGGGGCAAGAAACATCAATGGTGAGAATCATTGATTGGCTGCCTTCAGGATGCTCCTTACTGGGAATTGAGCCTGCAACCAGGGCATGTGCCCTGACCCAGAATCCAACAGATGACCTTTTGCTTCACAGGTCCATGCTCAATCACTGAGCCACACCCTCCCAGAAAGTATTCTTAATTTTTGGGGACTTGTTTTTAAATACTTCTGTGGGAATGGTGGTGGGTCTGGATGAAACAAAATTGGCCATGAGTGTTGGGTGATGGGTAACTGGGGATCCATTATATCAGTGCTCTCAAAATTTAATCTGTATACTAATCACCTGAGGATCTTGTTAAAATGTAGATTCTGATTCAGTAGGTCTGGGTTGAGGCCCAAGATTCTTTACTTTTAGCTGATGCTGATGCAGGTGGTACAGGAACCATATTTTGAGTAGCAAAACATGATGCTATTCTCTTTACTTCACTGCATATTTGGAATTTTCCATAATAATTAAAAATACTTAAAATGAACTTGGAAGCTATTTAAAATGCAGTCCCTAAAATGATAATTCAATAGGTCTAGAATGGGGCCCAGGAATTATCAAGGTCCCTGGGTACTACCCATATAGATGGCTTGCAGTCTACACTTTGGGAAACAAATCAGAAATGCAACCTTTATCTTTGAAAAACAGTATGTCAGAAATACAACCTTTATCTATTGTCAGGATCTTGGTTATAGTAATGGCTTAGAGGTGCAGTATAGTCAGTTGGGTATTGTCCTAAAACATCCTTTTCATCTGTAGAATTTGTTTCCCCAGAAAGGAGCAGTGTGGAGAGTCCTTACCCTGTAGGGTAGAAATGGTGAGTGTGGGAGTCAGCACAGAACCCTGCCAGGCCAGGTGAGTTTGAAAATCACACTGGGGATTAAGGGACTGTGAGATGAGTTGGTTTCTGCTTTGATAATTATGACACTTCATGTGTCCACTATATACTTCCCCGCAGGTGGGAGGTAGAAACAGATGAAATTGTCCTACAGCGGCGGCAAAAGCAGATAGATTATGGCAAGCGCACACCTGGTTACCAGTGTTTTCTGCAGCAGGTCCCCAAGTGAGTGTAGTTGTGGGCAGTCACAAGAGTCTCAGTCAAGTGGCTTTGGTTCAATGTCAGGTGATGGAAATATACTAGAATCTGAGTGCTCTCACAAACTTGGAGTATTACTAAAACAAATTCTCCTGCAACCTGGCCCGAAGGTTAAGTCATTCTTAGTCCAGAAGACTTTCTTAAAGCCTATCTTTAAGAAAAAACAACCCTCTATCTAGGTTTGCTTATGAAGTTTTTTCTTTCCAACCATTTTTACCTCATGCCTCCAGCTGACTTAGCTAACTGAAATGTATTTACCTAATCACATGAAAGTGTACACGTACACATACAAACTAAATGTATGAAAGGTAAAATGTATTTGAAAGGGATGCCAAATATTGACTTTTATATCTATCTTGACTTCTGATAGGAATTGGAATATCTAATTTAACCTTCCCAGAAGAAAGAATATTGGGGAATTATGAAGTATGATGTTTAATCTGATTTGAAGTTTTTTTTCCCTGGATTGAGGGCATTAATCAATCATACCTAATTCTCAGAGAATCCCTAATAAGTCTCCTGATTCACCGTGATAAGCAGTGAGTTGTGCCCCTATACCTTGATCTCAGTCTGACTCATAACTATTGTTGCCAGGGCACAGCGACAGCCAGGACTTCATCCTCAAACACCAAACAAAAACAGGAGGTATAGCCGCCGCTCCTGGGATGCCCAGATCAGACAATGGAGAAAAGCACTACATTCCTGGGACCCCCCCAGCCAGCCTCTGCAGGGCAGGGGGTCTGAGAGGTATGTGCACTATTCTTGATTTTTTCCTAGAGTGGTGCACTGAGCCCCTCCTCTCCCATTTTGCAGAGATTTAATTTTCACTGGCTAAAAAGGGAGAGTTGGAATGAGGTGCATGCTCCTCTGACTTGGCTGCCTTCCTAGGCAGGGAATGGAGTCTCCTCTCTTAGAACCAATGGATTCTGCCCATTTGGATGGTCTCCTGGATGCCTGGATCCAGACCCTGGAACCCTAAGAGAATCTGGATGGATACCAGCTGGGAGCCCAGGTATTATCTTCTGCTGAAACCCACTAAAGTAGGGTCAGAAATAGGGTTTGGTCTGTGTGGTCACAATGAAGATGGGGTTCAAATTAGTTGTCCAAGAACAAAAAAGGAAAATGGGGCAGCAGGAAAAAATGCCATGACATGAGTAAAAAAACCTTGAGAACTAAAAGTGGCATAAGGATATTTAATTATAGTTTGTAATGGGGCTATTTTATACTTGATGAAAGGGATGTAATCTTTTTTTTTCTTTTGTTTTGAGATTTAATCTTCTTTTGAAGCGAAGCTTGAAACCTAACTTGCAGGATTTGTTATTTTTTAACTCTCAATTTCAACGTTTTTCAAATGAGCCAATGTTAACTTTTTATATTCAATCATTTAACTTTAGTAAGCATGGTTAATAATAAAAAGGGGGATTATCTAGTGGTGAAAATCAAGGGCTTTAGAGCCTCAGACTGCTTTTTTAAAATACCACCTTTGTCTACCACATGGAAAGTCCCTTAACCTCTCCAGCCATTTCATGTCAGATAAGATTTTTTTTTCCATTTGATGATTGTTAGCAAAGATGAGAATACATATTTAAAGTATGTAGCACAGTGCCTGACACATACGTGTGCCACAACAGTAATTATTTGAAACCGCATCTCCTGTAACTTCAGGCCCCTGCCAGTTCTTTTGCCAGGGGGAAATGGGCAGGGCAAAGGAAACTATTTTCCCTTGACCCATTTTCTTACTAAGTACCTAACTTCTCCCCTTCTTTTTCAGTTTGCAGACTAGGTGGCTCTGACTCCTCCCTCCGCAGGCTCTGTGAAGATCCCCACCACTGGTTCTACTTTCTAACCGATCACAGCGACTTACCTGCCCCAGATTTGAGTGGGGTACACATTATTTAAGGAAAGGATACCTTTCAGGGGACCTGTTGCCCAATGTAGTAGTGAGGATTTACTTGCAGGACTATCACTTTCCCATCGATTACAAAATAAATCTAAAATCCTGCCCTACAAAGAGAGCACAACACGAAGGCATTGTTTAAAAATCGCTCCTTTTCCATGTTTTGCCTGACTCTCCAAACCTTCTTTGATTGAGGAGGTTCAAATTTACATAAGAGCCAGAAACCATCTTCCTATTCCCCATCCTCTGCACCGAGTAACGGCTACATTGTCTTCAAAAAGGACTCAAACTTTGGCTGTGTGGCAGTGGTGGTGGTGGTTCAATAAAGGGTGGTTCACTGTACCTGAGAGGAAATATAGCACCATCACCATCTTTTCCCCCATCTGCCTTTTTCCTTCCTCCCAGCCTTAAGGAAAGTGGTCCAGCTGTAACTACCGTAACCCCCGCCCCCATCCCCCCCAACACACACACACACACACACACACACACACACACACACACACACAACACAACACCACACACCCCTCCCACGCGGGTTACTAAACCGCCTATGATGTCATAATCACAATCCCATTACCTCATCCTGTTGAGGGGGGGGCGGTGCGTAGAGGGAGGAAAAGGAGTGATCAGCTCTGGGCCCTCCTCAGCTTTTACAAAGTTTTTGGGTGAGGGCTAATCACAGACCCCAACGGGAACAGCCCCCCAAC
This sequence comes from Lasiurus borealis, assembly GCA_004026805.1. Lineage (NCBI taxonomy): Eukaryota > Metazoa > Chordata > Mammalia > Chiroptera > Vespertilionidae > Lasiurus > Lasiurus borealis. The sequence continues at coordinate 13,273 of PVJN01043174.1, read as the reverse complement.
TGTAGTAAAGTCGTGGGTTTATACGGTTCGAGCCGATCTGGCCGCTGGAAGGAGGGCTCCTGGGGACTCAGAGCAGGCCCTAATCGGCGCGGGGACTACACTTCCCAGAAGCCTCCACGCCGCGGACGGGTCCTCTGCCGGGGGAGATGGGGATTCCTTCAGAGAGGCGGCGGTAGGAGGTGGGAGAGGAGAACAGGTGAGAGGGGCCTGGGCTCGTTCGTAGGAAGCGGCCGGAGCCCATTAGGAAGCTGTCTTTGGCCCCATGTAGGAACAGAGGGCGGGAGCGGGAGCTTTGTTTACCTCCGTCGGACGCGGCCTCCCCCGCGGCTTCCGAGCTGTGCCTGCAACTGGGCCAGTCCACCTGCTGCAAAATGTTGGAGGGGGGGACTCTGGAGAGAGGAAACCGCCCTCATCCTTAAACCGAAGGACCGGGCTCCTTCCTGGCAGCGCTGCCTGAGAAAGACTTCGAGCGAGAAGCGACGCGAGCCTCGGGCCCCCGCGGACAGTTCAGGGGGGCTCTGCGGGCAGGAGAGGCTCCCCCGCTCGCCCGAGAGGCCCGTTGGTTCGCGCTGGCGCCTTTTAAGGACACCGTGGGGGTGAACGGAGCGCTCAGAGCTGCTCCGGCCGCGGCCCTGGGAGCTGGAGGAGCCGCGGTAGGTGTCGGAGGGCAGGTGGCGCTCGGGCCTCGGGGCGGGCTCCTCGGCCGGCCCTCCCTCTTCCCCTCGCTCCCTTCCCCCAGCGCGGCCGCCCGCGCGGCAGGGCCTCCGCCGGCCGCCTCCGCTGGGGAGAGCACGGGACGCGGTGGGGGAGGGGCGGCGGAGTGCTAAGTCCCAGACCCTTTGCATCCCCCCCGCCTGCGTCCTGAGTTCGCGTCCCCGGCCGGAGGATGGGAGCTCATTGGGGAAGGAGGAGCGACGGGCCCCCCCCCCGGAGCGAGCCCTGGCCCCCCCCTAGGGGCCGCGGACGACCCACATGCCCCACCCCGCGGGGAACAGGCAGGGCAGGCAACCGAGGGGGGAAGAGAGGTTGAATATTAGAGGGGGGTGGGGGCCTAGCCTCTTTGCTTCTTCATCGGGGAATTAGAGGGGGAGGGGCTCGCCCCCCTTGTCACCCCTTTTCTCCCCCGGAGCCCTATGGTGGGGGGGGGGAGAGCAATCAGACCCCCACTTACCTGTTCATGCACCTCCCTGGCTTCCTCATGTTTTCCTTCAGTCTTCACCCCCCACCCCCTCCACCCCCAGAGGTTTGGGGCTGGGACCCGAGGGAAGGTCCCCAAGAGGAGGGTTTGTGACTCTTCCTCCCCAATTAGCCTGACTTGATGCTAGCTAGCTAGGTTCTCCAGGTTCCAGCCCCAGCTCAGCATTCCTGAAACCCCGCCTGTCAGGGGTCACTGCCATCCCACAGGAGGTGGGGTGAGGGTCCAAGCTCTCTATGGAAGGGGGGCCGATGGTGGAGAGAGAGAGAGCGAGCCTGGATGGAGCTGGGCCTGGTGGGCTGGTGGGGAGGGCCTAGCGGCCTGCTGGCTCCTTGCAGGGCTGAGCCCCGTGCCAGTGAAGCCGAGAAGTTTTAACTTGTTTCGTGAACGTTCAGGGTTGGTCTCTGCCCCCCCCTCGGGTCCACAAAATGGAAAAGGGGAGGAAGGCGGCCAGGAGAGAGGGCTTCTCACACTTTTTTTTCTGTGCCTGCCCGAGGAAGGAGGAGGCCCCTCGCGGAGCTGGTTCGCCTTCTTTTGTGTCCTGGTTTGATTCCTTATGGCTTCCGTTCTGTTCCCCCTCTCAGCCTGGCCTGTTTTAGGAAACTCGGGCGGAGAGTATCAGTTGCGTGGTGGTAGTTGCATTGTTCCAATTACCGCCGTGTGTGGCCACATCCCAACAATTAAAACGCAGAAAGAAAGAAAAAAAAAGAAAAGAAAGAAAAAAAAAAACCACACACACACCCACGAAATCACTCTCTCTTCAGTGGATCCCAGAGAGGACTGGGAGTTTGCTGTTTGGCCAAATGCCTCATGCAAAGCTTGAAAGAGTTTTTGCTTCACACTCTGCTCCTCATGACTCTGGTCAGCCTGTTGTTAGCCTGAAGCCCAGGGTCTCTGGGGTAAAAGCCTGCAGTTAGATTTCCTCTCTGGTTGATGATCTCTGAGGGTAGAGTTAAGAAACCAAGAGCAGAAGTGATAGAAGCTTTTAGCTTCTCCCACAAGAACGTAGCAAGGGAAGCAGCTGAAAGAGAGCCCTCGAGAAGCTAGGACTTCATTCAGGGTAGTAATAATTATGCATGAAGATGATAGTTAACTCTAATGATAATTGACTGTTCCCACACCTTTCTTCCAAAAAACTCCCAAGTATGTCCACGTGTCTTTCTTTGCTTTTCCTCTTGTGGCATGCCTCCCTCTGAGGTAGGAAAGGGGGAGAGACGATCCCTTCTTTTTTGTAAAAGTAGAAAGTGATCTTGCCCCCAAGGTCACAGAAGAGCCCCCTTTTGGGTGTCATTGAGGTGATGGAGGTTGGCCTCTAATCAAATAGATAGACCTGGTTGCCTTCCTTTTAATGCTATCATCACTTGTGGCAGCCTGAGGCTTTGTAGAGCAACAAACAGGAGGGATGAGAAACAGCCTATGTGGACTCCTGGTTTGTACAGGCCAGATGGTATGTTTCTTATATTTTGGTATTGTCAATGTTGTGTGTGACAGATTAAGATTACTCAGCCTGTTTTACATGGGTAAATTGAGACTAAGGTTAAGTGATTTGCCAATACTGCCACAGCAAATAGGATCAGGATTGAGATTTTTAGATAGTTTATTCTCTTTACTAGCAAGTGCTATAGATACCCTCTGGTGAGCGGTCAGCCTGCTTAGTCACTTCTGGGAATAGGCAGAATAGTATGAAGACACTAGGTTAACCTCCTCTCCTCCCTTAAAACGCCTCAGGTAATTATGTGGCCTTAAAGCCTGTTATCTGATAGAATTAGTTTGTTTTTACCAACATTGACCTGAGAAAGAGTCTTGATTAATTGTACTGTATTATTGATTTCTGAGTCAGATCAGGCTAAAAACTCAGTTGAATAAAGTTACAGAGTTGTTTTTAACATCTATAGAGTTGAAATATAATTGACATTACCCTGGTACCATTTTCTTCTTGTTTTATAAGAGAATATATACAGTATCTATTGGAAAATTACATCAGCCGGTCAGGCTAAGGGAGAGCTTAAAACCTCATTGACTTTTGTTTGAAGCAGAAAGTCATTCTAACCACTGCTCCTCCTGCTCCCTATTATTATTTCTGTAGCCTAGGTAAAGGGTACCTCTCTGCTTCTGATAAAAAAAACATTGGGCTAATCAGGATGGAACTAACCATTTGGTCATTCCTCTTTCTCACCTCAGCTGTTTTCTAAGTGGTGCTTGTATTCTGGGTAGACACCAGGTTAGGAGTGGCAAATAGGTTTCAATTTGTTTGCCAACTCCAGTTCATTTTACTAGGTATCTAGACTGCCAAGCTTATAATGTGTCTGAGGTTATGTTTAGGCTTAGCAGGCAAAAGCTGCGATCAATTAATGATGTCTGCCAGAGGCCTGGCATAGGGATGCTGTGGTATGTGTGCCATGCATTTTCCACCTCTGGATCAGGTACATCTCTAATATCACTTGGGGCCGGTCCCTCTGTAATTGGCAGACTCAGCAGGCATGACTGGAGAGGGAAGTCCCAATGGTGCTAGAATGGTGCTGCAGTGGCAGAAGACGGCTCACGAGTGAGGTCTGGAAGAACAACAGGGAAGATATCCATCATTTGCTCCAAAGTGTGCAAGTCAGATCCTGGGGAGAATCATGATAACCCTGATCACTGAGCAGCTACAGAAACAGACTCTGGATGAGCTGAAATGCACACGCTTCAGCATCAGTCTGGTAAAAGACCAGTCTTCCTGCTTCTCCATGACCCCCTCCCCCTTTTTACAGAGGCTATTTGTTGCTACTACTTCACCCTTGTCCTATGCCATATGAGTCATGGTACTTATACTGGAAGAGGCCACTAAAAGCTCAAGAAACCCACCCCAAAAGGAAGAAAGCAGGGATTTTTTTTCCCACTGATAGAGAAGGGACACTAAAACTTGGGTGGAGAAAGGTTTGAAATATTGGAAGATGTGCATTATTTTACTCACTAACTTTGGGAAGACAAGAAGAGAACACTTAAAAGTCCCTAGCCCTGGCTTATTTGTCTTAGTGGATAGAGTGTCGGCCTGGGGACTAAAGGGTCCCGGGTTCGATTCCAGTCAAAGGCACATGCCTGGGTTGTGGGCTTGATCCCCAGTGTGGGACATGCAAGAGGCAGTCAATCGATGATTCTCTCTCATCATTGATGTTTCTATCGCTCCCTCTCCCTCTCAGAAATCAATAAAGACATATTTTTTTAAAAAAAGAGTCCCTAACATCCTTATAGCCCAGGAATTGCAGGGGTGAGCTGAACAGGGCTTCTTGGAAATCTGTGTCCTGAATCTGAAACATGATGGATATTGTCTCTCTCTTAGCCTTTGCCTGATCATGCAGACATCTCCAACTGTGGGAACCCTTTCCAGCTTGTGCCTGGTAAGGTATTGTGTGTTTGCATATATGTGTGTATGCCCATACTTCCATCCACGTATTTCTTTGGTTTCCAGTGACCAGGACTAGGTTGCATACCTCCACAACATTCTTGTCAGGGTCACCTTCTCAGATGGGCACTTGTCTCTGTTTTATATATCATTATGTAATATTGAACATTTCCTTGTTTTGCATTATTACACTGTAGGGATGTACCATAGTTTATTTAACCAGTCTCTTATTAATGTGCATTGGGTTATTTCCAAACAAAACCATAATGAATAGCCTTGTACACATGTCAGTCATTTTACACAAATGAATGTGTATCTGAGGTATAAATTATAAATTATTCAATCAAAGTGTCTGTGATCATGGTGGCAGGCATCACTATTGTACAACCAGAACTTTAATCCATGATGCTAGGCTGCTGTGCAGCTCATTTTCTTTTCTAGGATACCTGACAAGGGAAGTAAGTTGACAAAAGCATCTTCATTTAATTTCTTTCTCTCATTTATTAAATACTTGCTGTGAGCCAGCTATTATGTTCTAAGTACAGATAAGATACATGGTCTCTGCCTTCATGGAGGTTAGTAGGGGGCAGAACTGTTGACTAAAAGTGTTAAGTGTGAGTTTTCTCAATCATCAAATATGACTTCGTATACTTATCAGTTCCAAATATCTAGCTTCTGCAGAATGTAGTCAGCTAGCCAGTGGAGCTTGGAGTAGGCCTTTTGTCTCTTAGTGAGCTACCTCCCAGAAGTCAGAGTTTTGGTTAGAATTCAGTGAGGACCATTCATTTTAGTCTATTTTCTCTTCCACTCCTCGGTCCCCTAATCTGTTTGGATTTCAGAGGTCTATGGGAAAGGAGTCAACATATTTGGGTGACCAGATGATGCAGGAACACAAGTAGCATAAAGTCTTAGAGTTTCCCAAGCATGGTTCTACTATCAAAGGCCTTTTGCATCCTGTTTGCCTTCCCTAGCAATAAAAGTGATCTCTTACCTGTTTGGTTTCCTCTTAGTCCTTGGCAACCTTAACTCCTATTTTGGTGCTATTGAGACTTGGAAAGGGGAAAGGCTAAGGAAGGAGAGGGTAGGCCAGCTGGGCAGTTGGGGAACAAAGTAGGTCTAGGTTGAGTGGAGTGAGGGATGAGCAGGGCACACTGACACAATGTTTCTACTGTTTTACCTTTGAGAGGGAGTGGCAAGGGGCTGTATGAGAGTATATTTTCAATTGCATGTGTTTCCTCATAATGGAGGCAGAATAGCATAGCGGTCAAAGTAACTAACCTTAGACCAGGATTTGAATCCTGTTTTGGTCATTTGATTGCGGGATGACTCTGGGCAAGTTATTGGACTTTTCTTATCTGTGAAATGGGCATAATAATAGTTTTTTGGGAAACTTCACATAATGTGTATTAAATTATGGGAACATAGTAAGCTCTTAAAAATATATTGGCTATCATTAACATAATTTTTATGATGAATGCCTTCCAGAAGGTGCTTCCTGGAGGGGCCTGCCCCACTGTTCCTGTGCCGAGTTTCAGGACAGCCTCAACCTCAGCTACCACCCGTCAGGCTTGAGCCTGCACCTCAGACCACCCAGCCGGGGAAGCTCCCCACCGGAGCAGCCCCTCTCCCAAGTTCTAAGCCCTGAGCCCCCTGACCCAGAGAAGCTTCCTGTGCCCCCCACCCCTCCATCCAAGAGGCACTGCCGCTCACTCTCAGTGCCCGTGGACCTGTCTCGCTGGCAGCCAGTGTGGCGGCCTGCCCCCTCCAAGCTGTGGACTCCCATCAAGCACCGAGGCAGTGGTGGAGGGGGTGGGCCGCAGGTGCCTCACCAGAGCCCTCCAAAGCGGGTCTCCAGCCTCAGGTTCCTCCAAGCTCCCAGTGCCTCTTCTCAATGTGCCCCAGCCCACAGACCCTATAGTCCACCTTTCTTCAGCCTGGCCCTGACCCAAGATTCCTCTCAACCCTGTGCTGCCTCCCCGCAAAGTGGCTCCTGGGAAAGTGATGCCGAATCCCTATCTCCTTGCCCACCCCAGCGCCGCTTTTCCCTGTCACCCAGCCTGGGCCCACAGGCAAGCCGCTTCTTGCCCTCTGCCCGGAGCTCCCCCGCATCCTCCCCAGAGCTGCCCTGGCGACCCCGAGGCCTCCGCAACCTTCCTCGAAGCCGCTCACAGCCTTGTGATCTGGATGCCCGAAAAGCTGGAGTGAAGCGGCGCCACGAGGAGGACCCCCGGCGGCTAAGGCCTTCCTTGGACTTTGACAAGATGAATCAGGTGGGACCAGCCGGATTAAGGAAGCTTGAAGGGTTGAATGGGAGCGGAGGGACTGTGTTCTCTTTCACTTTTAAGCTGCCCTAGTTCCATGCCTTCCTGGCAGGGCCTCCCCTGGAGCTCCTTTATATCTGAGCTTTCACTAGAGTGATCTACCATCCCAGTTTGCCCAGCACTGTCCCCGTTTTAGCACTGAATCCTGAAGTCCCATGTCCTATGAAACTCCTCAGTCCTGGGGGTTCCAGAGAAACTGTGGTGAGACCCATGTTAAACGTTCCAATAGGGATTCCCAGATTGTTTTACTAGAGGCACTTTCCTTCCACTCTTCGAATGCATAAGCCACAGAGTGCCGTCATCATTGCCCCACCCCTCCTTGTGCTCAAGGATGGTTCTGCCACTTGCCCTTCACTGCTTTAAGTGTGTCTGGCAGAGCTTAAAACAGGCTGCTGCAACATTCATCTGTTCAGCATATGTTTTTGACTTCCCACTATGAGTGCAGTTGTCTTATACATTTGCCCATTTTTTCATACTCTTCCTGCTATACCACTGGGTCACAAACCTCTTTGCAAACTTACATACTTATTGACAGTCATCCATCTAACCAGTCGGCAACTATTTTTTTGGATACCTACTATGTAACTGGCCCTGGCATTACAGTAGTGAAATAGATGATACTTCCGCCCATATGAAGTTTATAAATGAGTCTTTAATCTTGAATCTGATGGAAACTATGAGATCTCTCCCCAAAGAAATGTTACATGGTCACTGAATTTTCCAAATTTTATCAGTGAATTCATAAACCTCACCCTAAAGCCTAGGATTCCTGCCTTAGAGAGTAAGTAAGGGACAGGACACTTTGAAATACAGCTTGGGCCAGGGTGCTCCGGGATATTTTCTTCCTTTGCCTTTTTAACTTTGTTGTTTATTTGACAGAAACCATACTCAGGAGGTGTCTGTCTCCAAGAAACAGCCCGGGAAGGCAGCAGCATCTCTCCACCGTGGTTCATGGCCTGTAGCCCCCCACCCCTCTCTGCTTCCTGCAGCCCCATTGAGGGTTCCTCCCAGGTGCTGAGTGAAAGCGAAGAGGAGGAGGAGGGGTCCGTGCGGTGGGGGCGGCAGGCGCTGAGTAAGCGGACACTGTGCCAGCAGGACTTTGGGGACCTGGACTTAAATCTGATTGAGGAGAACTAAAACTGAGAGGCTACTACTTCCTGGGGCCACACAGACTGACTCTCTTATGGCTACTAACAAGTGTCGAGGCTCCAAGACTGGGGGCCCAGCCTGGGAATGGGGATGAGTGGAGGGCTCCCACTCAGGGCAGCCGGAAATCTCGCTCCAGGAAGCTCGACCATGCCGAGAGACTGGCCGGGACAAGATAAACAGAGCTGGTGGCGGGAGGGACAGCCCCTGAGCAGACCCTTCCCAAGGCGGCCCTGAGTGTGAGTATCCCTGCCAATGAGAAAGCAATGGGCAGGGAAGGAAGGGGTCTGCTGACCCCAGCTCGGGGAATTTCACTAGCCCCTTTGCTTCAAAGGGCACTTGTGTCTTAGAATTTGGCCAGGGTGGGGGGTTCATTCAGCCTCCTCGGAGAAATTGTGTGCGAGTGTGTGTGTGTGTGTGTGCTTGGGAGTATACTTGAGAAAAGGTGTAAAGGTGTGTTTGCGTAGCCTTAGGGAAGGAAGGCAGTTGCTCCTTAATAGTAGAGCATCATGATACCCCCAGGATCTTGAATTTTCATGGGACAGTGGGCTTGTTCAAGAAGTCAAAAGGAGGGCACCAAGTTTTTCTTTTTCCTAAGTAGCTCTGGAACCAGGCTTATAATCCATAAGTACCACTGGCTCTGCAAAGGATTCTGTTTGGGGGTACTGCAGGCTCTTTTAAGTGCTGTGACCTCAGCCAATGATCTTTTCCTCAGGCCCACCCCCCTCCCCTAGATATAGTATTGGGGCTGGAGAGGGCTCTTCACATTGATTCTGAGCTGGCCTTTTTCTTCTTATCAGATTGCCTAGGCTGTATACCACCTGCCTCTCTCACTCTAAGTAGATGCAAGCACATGTGGGTAACTGAGGCAGGGTTGAAGGGCTTCATCTCTTTCTTTCCCTCTTTACTGATGGGACCTTTTTCCCCTCACCCTCTGACCTTTGATGCATTTGGACTGCTGACCATTTAAAAGCAGCCTGTGATTGCTTCTTTTGTAAAGCAAGCAAGCAACCTCCCTGTACTTAGCTGTTTGACTATTTGGATTTTCACATATTGGGCTTACCCAGAGTGGAGCGCATCTCTACGGGGCTGTGGTTGACGCTGGGTAGACATCTGCATCTGTGTTGTGTGTGTGGTGTGGCTGACCAGTAGGTGAGTATTCCTGCGTGTGTGAGTGAAGCCACTCCCAGGCTGGTGCTCTCCTCCTGTGCCCGGTGACTGCCCAGTGGCAGCTTTAGCTGCCCTTCACTCCCACCTGCTGCCAAAGTCCCTGTGCTAATGGGATTACAAATACAAAAAGTGGAAAAAAAATTTTCGTAAACTTTGTTTTATATTAAAAAAAAATCCATAAGTCTGTGTGTGTGTTAAACATGAGGTCCTGCCTCTGTGGCCGTGTTTGAAAAAATAAAGTTTTATTAGAATAATCCATTTTCCCAAGCAACCTTGTGTATTACAGTGTCTTCTTCCCATCACCACAAAGAAAGGCAAAGAGGAAGCAGGGAGCAGGCCAGCCCTTTCCTCTACAGCATGGCTGGGCCTTTGCCCTTCAAGGGCAATATCTGGTCCGTAGGTGCTATGTGGCCACAGCAATCATATCCTATGGCCTTGGCTTCTGTTAGGGCCTGGGTTGTTTCTGGCAGTCTTGATTTGGTCTCTCTTCTCAACTATCACTCATTTCTAAGAGATTAAAGTGAAATGTTAATACATTCTAGCTTCCTGAGAATGCTTGATGGTATAAGCAGGGACTTGTCTAGACTGGTTTGTAGGCTTTGGGAAATGGGGAGAAGTCATGATGGGAGACTTGACCAGGAATCCTTTTTTAAAAAGATGGAGAAATGGAGATTTAGTCATCAGAATTCAGATTTCAAAGACTTAATTTCTGCATCTTAAAAATAACTGCTTTTGTAAAATTATCTTACCAACAGAGCTTCTCTTTTGCTCTAGAAGGTGGTATTTTCTCTAATGCTTCAATTGAATGTTCATTTGCAGAAAGAAGCGTGTGGTTCACTCTTTCTTTAGATCTTTCTATTCCACCCTTTCTTCTTCCTACGTTAGCATTCTTCCAATGTGTGTGGGTGAAGTGTAGCTGCTTAGAGATCCAGGCAGGAGCCTCTGTCCTTAAGGCATAGCCTTTCTTTACCAGTTTGGTGCTGACTTGCCAGGCACAAGAAGAGTCAAGTTTCTTAGCCTCCATCCCAATTTCCTGCTTCAAATTGGTGGCACTCATTATTGAATATCAATGAAGTGTGCAGGACGACAGTATTGGCTTGACTACCTGGAGCAGGAACCTTTGAGGGGATGAAAATACACTCTAAAAAGATAGTTCTATTATTGCCCTGGAGATAAAGGGAGGGGCTTAGAAGGGATGAGGCAATGGAATGTAGTTAAAGCAGCTCAGCATTAGAGGCTTTTTCTTTCCTCAAAAATGCTGTTTGAGCAGAGTTAAAGTTGGAACATCTAAAATGACTCTTCCCAACCATTTTCCTTTTTGTTCAGTTTTTCTGTTGGGTTTTTCCTACTGTTTATTGACTGTGAGGCCAAATGTGATTTCATTTACCAGTCCTAATAATATAGGAAAGAATATAAACTCCCTGAGGGCAAGGGTTTTGTTTTATTTAGTGTTGTATCCCCAACACTTTAAAAAGTTACTGGCACATGAAAAGTGTTTGCCACATTTGTTGAATGAATTACCCACCTTTGCCTTTCTATCCTCTAGCTTAGGCACATTTCTGTTTTTGTTCTGTGAGAAGCCAGCTTTGAACACTGGGGTAGTAAATAGAGCTGCACATGGGAGAAAATTCTAGGGGTGAATTTTTCTAGAAAAGCTGCAAGCTAGATCCTGTATGGATTCATCCTTGTTCCTCCTTACTAACAACAACTTGTGGACCCTGTGCTTTAAGAAGTGTCTCTTGGCCAAGGAAAGCATTCTTAGGTCCCAGCTTGGCGATAGGAAATGGAAGTTACAAGGAATAGGGGGAGAAAAGAAATCTAAAGTAATGTTTCCTTGGTGTTCCACAAGGTTAATTTTAGATTCACTTCCCTAGATGGTTTGTACTTTTACTAAAGTCAGTAGTTGGTGCCCACTCCCAATTTTTGCTATAAGTAAAGTAGGTCAAAGGTAAAGACAAGGTTATGGACAGATTACTGGGTAGGCACATTGGTTTTGGTGAAAGAACCAGCTACTGCTCTTTCCTGTCTGTAGGGCAGATCTGTGGAAGAAATAGCTACTTTTAGGGTAACAATCATGAATTAATACTAAGAACTTTATCTTTCTGGTCTGAATACTCAGTCTCTGCCTCCATAATACCATGGAACCTGTGCTGACATTACCAACATTAACAATTGAGGTTTCCCATTGCCTGGAGTGAAAACAACCTAAGCAGAGAATTCAGTATCTCTCCACTACATCCCCTTTCTAACAGGGGCTATAGATCTCTCAGACTTAATGTGAATGCAGATTGAGGTGGTGGGGTTTTCTTTGTCCCCAGTTCCACTACTTCCATGGTAAGATGGTACTATTATTGAACCAGAAAAAAGAATCCCCATCATTGGTCCCTTTCCAATTCCCCTAGAAGACGAGTTGGGGAACAACTGCACTTAATAACATCGGCAGACTTAGAAGGGGGAAAAGCGCTATGGGTTTAAGTCAAGAATACCAAGATGGAAGCTTACTGGCCTTCAGCCAGTGGCAAGAATGGCAGTATCATATCCAATGGACATAACACATTGGTCAATTGGAAAGGAACCTCTGAAGTTATGGTAATATAGAATGGGACAATAGCCATGCTATGCGCCAGTGAGAAGAAAGATATTTTCCAATGGACCAATGGCGAGAAAGTTTCCTAAAAGACAATGGCAGATAACCGGGTGTGCTCAGGATAGGAAGTCAATAGGTATTGGGGTGTTAACTTCTCAGCTCAAAACATTCGCTCTCTAGGTACCTTGCCCCTCAGCTCCCCACCCCAGTAAAAGTCTTTGGTGTGCGAGAAGGGTAAGCTGAAGCCTTCTAAGACATGGGACCCTCTGAAGGAAGGTTGGGACCCTGATGGTAACTTGAGGGACTGAAGGACTCGCCCAGTTCCCCACCCCCGCCGAAACTGCAATTCCCCTCCTCGACGCAGGGGGCACTGCAGGCCCTGGGGAGGTTGGGGCGGAGCGCTGCGAGGGGCCCGAAGCTGCCACCCCGCTCCAGAGCGCGGGGGGCGCTGTGCGGGGCCCAGGCTGCGGCTCCGCTCCCGGCCACCGGGGGCGCTGCGCGGCGCCGGTGGTTGGTGGTGGCTGTTGGGGGGGTGGGGGGGGAGCCGCGGCCGCGGGTGGTGCGGAGGGAGGCCTTGCGGGTGGATCGGGCGCTTGGCGGCGAAGGTGGTGGGAGGCGGCGGGCGGGAGCGAGGGTCCGGCCGGCCCTGGCGATGGCGGACGCGGCGGCCTCCCCGGTGGGCAAGCGGCTGCTGCTTCTGTTCGCGGACACCACGGCCTCGGCTTCGGCCTCGGTGCCGGCAGCGGCGGCGGCGGCGGCGGCGGCGGCGGCGGCGGGCGGAGATCCCGGGCCTGCGCTGCGCACTCGGGCCTGGCGGGCCGGCACGGTGCGGGCCATGAGCGGGGCGGTGCCCCAGGACTTAGCGGTGAGTGACGGCCGAGGCGGGTACTCGAGGCCGGGGCTGCGGGGCCTGCGGGGCGGCCTCCCCGGGGGCCATTGTGAGGGGGCGGTGGGGGTGGTGGGGTGACCCAATTCCGCACCCCCAAATCTCCTTAGCGCCCCCCACCGGCTCCTCAGCACCCCGAGTTCTGACCAGCATGGCTTCCGCGTCGGGGTGCGCGCCCCGGTTTCCCGGGGCTGGTGGCGGGGGGGGGGGGGGGTTTGGGGGGGTGGCGGCGGCCAGGGCACCGAAGCTGCTGCCTCCACCCGCAGGCCCCGCCTCCGGAGCGACCCCTGCCAGCCCCCCTCCCACTCGTGCGGGGCAGAGAGGCTCCAGAACCCGGGCTCCCGGCCCCTCCGAGTTCGGCCGGTGTTGCCGCCGCCGCCCCTGGGAGAGACGCGGACCGGCGGCGGTCCGGTCGGTGCCCGGCTCCCGCGGAGACCTGCTCCCGGCTCCCCTCCTCCCGGAGTCCGATTTTTGGGGCGGGAACGTGGGCAATTGTGAGCCGCCTCGGCCGAGGCTGTGGCGGGGCGCCCCGGGCTGTTTTAACCCGGCAGCTACTTCCTCCTCGTCGTCCGAGCCGGGCTCAGCC
>PVJN01043173.1:0-17981 GCA_004026805.1 Lasiurus borealis | reverse complement strand
TCCCTGACCTCCTGGGAGGGAAGCCAGCAGAGCAGCGCTCTGTTGGGTCCCGGGCCCTCTTGAGACCAGCAGAGGGGCTCCCTTCCTGGGTTCAGACCCCAGATTCCCCGTTGATGGATTGTGTGCCTGCGACACGGTATTCTAATCTCGGTTTCACAGTCCGGGAAAGCAGGCCTCGAGGTAAGCACCTTACTTTTCTGCAGGGGTAGTTACCACCATTAAACTGGACCATCTAGGCCCATGGTAAACCCGCAGGCACATAATGTCATTCTCATCCAAGTCAGAGCTGCGTCTGTGAGAACGACCCTGTGAGCGACAGAGTTGGTTCTACCGCTCCCTCTCTCCTGGAAGGCTGGGATTGAGCAGTCAGTGCAAACAGAGGGAGTGTCCTGACCCCGGTGAGGCGAGCGGGAGCCCCGGGACAGATGGAGGCCTCTCAGTCCCGGTCCTTGCTTGTGCAGCGGGACATGACAGCATCCCAGTGGCGGTGGTGGAGTGGGACCGCCTGGGTGGTCACTGAGCGCTACTTTCTCTTCTCTTCTCTCCCCTCCCCTCCCTTCACCTCTTCTCTCTCCCCATCCCTTCAGAGTCTTGGTGCGGGGGCAGCAGGCACTGACTCCAGCCCGAGGGAGCAGGGCAGTGGAGGCCTGTGGTCCTTGGTCTCCCTGCCCGGCGCTCCCCGGTGGAAGGATGCGAAATTGCCTCTCTCTCAGCTCTGCCCTTATGTTTAATTCACTTGCTGACTCTTTTGCAAACAGCGGACCTCTTTGTGTGCGCCTCCCCGAACAAGGTGAACAGCGAGCCTTAGATGCAGAACAGGGGCCAGGCCTCTTTATGCCAGGTGGCCCTGGGGCTGACCTGCGCTCCCCTCCCTCCCGGGGCCTCATTTGTGCAGAAGGCAAGCCTGGGTGCTCTTCCCTGCGATCCAGGGCCAAACCCTGTACCTGGGCCGCTCTTCCTCCCGCCTTTGCAGGTGCTGGTGTTAACCTCAACCCCTCTCTGGACCCGAGGGCACACTGGGGCTGAGAGCAGATGCTCCGAGAACACGGTGCTGGGAGCCCTCTCTGAGCATCTACTGTGTGCGAGGCAGTGAGGCTACAAACATGAAAAGACATTTAGGGACGGACAGGCTTGCAGGCACGTGGTAGAAACACACGCAGAGCCTTGGGGCCTGTAAGGCAGCTCTTCCCGGGGGGCTGAGTGTTCCTGACGAATGGAAGAAAAGCTCAGCCTTTGGGGGAAGTGGAAAGGAGGGGCTCGGTGGGCAGGGGACACGTGGAGAAGGGCCTCAGGGCGGTAAGTTTCCTTCTAAAGGCAGTCGGAGAATTCCCCCGGAGAACCCTGAGTCAGGAGTGGCATACCACAGTGACAGGTGGAAGGCTGGTGGGCTAGAGAGAGTCCTGAGAAGCTCGCACCAGCTCACCAGCTGTGGAGGGTGGGTTAGTGGGGAGGCGGTGAGGAACATAGGACCGGGAGGAGATGAGGAGAGACTTGGGAGGGAGGGCGGACAGGATCCGGAGGCTGGCGGGGTTCCTGGATCTGTGTGGCAGAATGCCTGACTCTGCCCTGTCCAGCGGTGCCAACGCCCCGAGGGTAGAGTGTCCGGGAGGGCCGTGCCGGAGAGATGCTGCCCTGAGCACGGCCAGTGCCTGCAGGCTGCTCAGCAAGTGGTTTAAAGCCGAAGCGTGCACTCCGGCGTGCGGATATTTGAATAGACACCAACTCATGTGCCAGGGGAGCCGAGAGAGCTCCCCAAAAGAACAAGGGGGGGATGGGGAGGTGGCATGTCAGGACATGGCCCACCTGTCTCTGCTGAACACTTTCACTAAACACGATCCCCCTTTTCCCGCCACCCCCACTCACTGCCTCCTGCCAGGATTCCAGAAGCTTCAGTGCCAAGAGTGGATTGCCGGCAAGAAAGGAAGGGGGGTCAGGGTGGAGGTGGGAAGCAGGGACCGGGAGGGAGAGGGTGTTGTTTCAGGCCTGCCTCCAGGTCCCAGGCCCCTCCCTCCTGTTCCCCCGCAAGAAGGACCAGCTTAGTTGTTGCTTCCAGTCTTTCCTTTGAGGGGCGGGTCACGTTGTCAGAGAAGAGTCCTGCCTCTTCCTGCGTCTGGTCTTTCTCGTGGAAGTGAGGCTGATGCTCCTCCCTTAGGCACAGGATGCTCTTGGGAGCGCTGAGTCCTTCTGAAGTAGATTTTCAGACACCGTAAGGGACGGGTTCGGGGTGAGGTAGATCCTGGCAAAGCCATGATCCTCAGGGATGCTATTCAGACATTAGTAATTTGCACTTGATGGGTACTGGGCGACCCCGCCACCCCCCACCCCACCTGGTACTCCAGAAGGGGTAGGGCCCCGTGGGGAGCACACATGCCACCAGGCAGCTAGCTTCCTCCTTCATGCATCGGCCCAGAGAGCCGGGGCTCCAGGTGCTGTGGGGGTCAGCCCCGCCCCTCCAGGCAAGTGCTCCCAGGACCCTGCGCCTCTTCTTCAGCCGTCTGGTCTCCCTCAGAGGGTCCCAGCCCGCTGCTTCTCGTGTTGCTCCACCACCTGGCCTGGCTGTAGAGGTTCCACTCCATTTCCCATGTGTAGTCCCCGGGTCAGGTCTCTCCCGTCTCCAAACTCCGTCCGAGCTCTCACAGACGGCACGGCCCCAGCCCGCCGCCACCTCGTCCTTCCTGTAGCTTCCCGTGTGTGTCTTGCCTTCCGGCAGCAGAGTGACCTCCTAGTGATGGGGAGCTTGGTGGGTGTTTCAGGGGCACCTGGACCTGGAGTCGGAGCCCTGGAGGCCTGCCGGGGGAGGAGTGTGTTTTCTGTTCCCCAGGTCCTGGGCTGTGGCCCAGGACGGTGCCATCATCCTCTCTGCCCGGAAATTACAAGGACTTGCAGCCTGGGGCCTGACGCTGGGCAGCTGCTAAGCTCCTTCCAGACTCTGACCTCAGGGCTCTTTCCCGGTGGTTCCCAGAGCCCCCGTGCCTGCCCCTTCCTTCCTGGACTTCCTGCCGCCCTCGCTGGCCGGGGAGCCAGCCCCCAGCACCGTGTGTCCCACCCACCGAGCTGGGCCGAGGGCCAGTTCCTCTGGTCACAGAAAGGTCTCCGAGAGCCAAGACTGATTTGGCTCAGGGGATAGAGCGTCGGCCTGCGGACTGAAAGGTCCCGGGCTCGATTCCGGTTGGGGGCATGTGCCTTGCTTGTGGGCACATCTCCAGTGTGGGGTGTGCAGGAGGCGGCTGATCGATGTCTCTCTCTCATCGATGTTTCTGACTTTCTATCCCTCTCCCTCTCTGTGAAAAATCAATAAAATATATATTAAAAAAAAAAAAGGTATCCGAGGGTCCCCCCAGGAATTTCAAACTTCCCGAGGCATGTTCTCCACCCTCCTGGAGCTGGTGCTCTGTGGAGGGCTTTTCCCTGCAAGGCCATCTCCCTCCGGCCCCCATCTCTCTCCAGCCCCTCACCCCCAGTTAGGGGGAGCACAGATGCCATCACAAGACGGCATTGCTGGTGCTGTTTAACTGTGTCCTCAGCACAAGCGAGATGCACAGCCTGACTGTACCAGGGGGTCTTTTCTGAGGAAGGGGCCTTTCTCATAAAGGCTTTGGGGGCTGGTGGGTGGGGGTGGGGTGTTGCCCTGAGGTCATGAGGAGGCAGAGGTGCCAGCCCCTCTTCCTTCCCTGGCTGTTTCTGTCCTTTCAGACTGGAGGCCGGCGCTGAACCTCGCTGCCCTGGACTGTGCTGACGAGACCAACAGCGCGGTCTGCAGAGACTTCAACATCCTCGGCTTCCCGACTGTGAGGGTGCGTGCGGGAGGAGGAGCGGGGAGCGGGGCCTGAGGGCTGGGGGGTGGGGGCGAAGAGGATGGGAGGAGGGGGCCGCTGCCAGCTCTAAGCTTCTCCAGTGCTCCTGGTCTGTTTAAATCCCAGCCGCTGAGACACCGTAAAAGGCAGAAAGGGATGTGAGTCAGGAGGCAGAAAAGAAAGAGGTTCACGCAGTCTGGCAAGTCCTCTTTATAAGGGAAGGGTGTGTGTGTGGGGGGGTGGTTGGGCGGATTTCGGCTGTGAAGACATTGCCCCCCGGGCTGGTGAGAGCTCCCAGCTCCCGGGGGCCTCCTCCCAGCTACTCTCCCCCCTGACCGCCTAGCTTTGGGGTCTGATCTCACTCTAGAAAACCAGGGTTCAGGTGCCGGCTCATCCGTGGCAGGATCAGACTCAGGAGGCCCCCAGAGACACGGGCAAGCCTCATCTTCATCAGACAGGTGCCTAGAACCCCCGTAGCTGGGAAGTGACTTGTCAGGGCAGCCTCACCCCACAGTCACAGTGCCAGCATGCCTTGGGTGGCAGGGATCTCGGTCATGGCACCGGGGCCCTGTCACCACCACCACCACCACCACCACTACCACCACCACCGCTCCGGCTCCCGGCAGCGAAGGCCTTGCCCACCATCCGGCCACTAACATCCGAACACACCGTCCGAGCCTCTCACCGGGGAGCCTGACAGCCCAGAGCAGCAAGGCTGTCAGATCTCCTTGGCACCCTCCCCAGGCGCCGGCCAAGGCTGCACCGAACCCCTCTCTCTAACTCCCGCTCTAAATAGTGGGCTTCCTCCCACCACAGCGGCATCCATGGAGAAAAGCAGTTTCCTCTCAAGCAGCGGTTCTCAACCTGTGGGTCGCGACCCCATTGGGAGTTGAATGACCCTTTCACAAAGGTCGCCTAAGACCATCGGAAAATGCAGATATTTACACCATGATGCATAACAGTAGCAAAATTTCATGGTTGGGGGTCACCACCACAAGAGGAACTGTATGCAAGGGTCGCGGCCTTAGGAAGGTTGAGAACCACTGCTCTAAAGCTGCTAATCATCACAAAAGGCCTCTGAACGGCCAGGCGCTGTCCCCGGAACCAGCTCTCTCTGCGCTCAGGGGTTTTGTGGTCCCCGCAGAACGGGAGCCACGGCTCAGCCTAATGACTCTGTTCACCTGAGGAGCCAGGGCCAGGCACCAGCAACGTCTAGCTCTGACCCCCTGCGACCTTCCTGTTCCTGGGGGTTCGGGGTTTCCGCAGCCAAGGAGCTCCCTTCCCCCCCCCCCACCCGTGACCACTTAGGGCCGTGGTCAGCAAACTGCGGCTCTCAAGCCACATGCGGCTCTTTGGCCCCTTGAGTGTGGCTCTTCCACAAAAGACCACAGCCTGGGCGAGTCTATTTTGAAGAAGTGGCGTCAGAAAAGGTTTAAGTTTAAAAAAATTCGGCTCTCCAAAGGAATTTCAGTCGTTGTCCTGTGGATATCTGGCTCTGTTGACTCATGAGCCTGCCAACCACCACCTTAGGGTCAAGGCCGAGGCCTGATCAGCGGAGGCCAGGCTGGCCCAGGGGACAGCGCGGTGAGCCAGCAGCTCCGGGCCTGTCATTCAGAGGTGGCCGCAGAGAGATGGTTCATAAATCATCCCCTTCCAGTTAAAACATCTCAAGATATGTAACTGAAAATACTGAAAATTCCTCTAGGGGACAAGACGGGCCACTCTGTTCCCTGCTGAGCTGGGAGGGAGCCAGCGAGGCAGCAGGGAGTTTTCCCGGGATGGGGGTGGGGGGAGTGGGGAGAGTGGGGGCTCAGCCCAGGGAAAGGGCCTGGCATTGGGACCGGGGCCAGATCCAGGCACCCTGTGGGGCGGAGGGTTCTGGGGGGCCTGGCCCGGGGGCTTTCTGTTTCTGCCCGGAGAGGCTGGGCTCAGTGGGTGTGAAGGAGGCGGCCAGGACGACTGAAAGCTCCTCGGTGCCTACCCGGGTCACGCAGCACACGCAGCACACGCAGCCCGAATGCCACGAGTGATTCATCATCTCCTGAACCGCCCCGCTGGCTGTGTCAGCCAAGGCCCTGACCTTCCCCTGCCTCCACACGGCAGCACCTGTGGCCCGGCCGGTAGTCATCTGCCCATTTCTTAAGAGCCCCAGCGGCAGTGGTGTGACCTCCCTGCCCAGCTCAGTTTCGGCAAGGAGAGCGCCCGGCGCCCTGAGCTTGGGACTCCAGGTCAGGGCACCCGGGGGCCAGGCTCCTGGCGGGTCTCTGCTCTCAGACCCTGAGCAGAGGCGTCCAACCATCCTCCGTGTGCCCTACGGTGAGGCGTGCACACAAACAGAGACCCAGAAGGTGGTTTCTGTTACCACGGAAACAGATGTTTCACGAAATAGCGTTCTGAGTGCTGTACACACAGATCCTTTCTGTTCTGTACGTTTTTATTTGTTATTGATTTTAAAGAGGGAAGAAAAGGGAGGGAGGGAGGGAGAGAGAGAAGCATCAGTGATAAGACAGAATCATCAATTGGCTGCTTCCTGTATGCCTTCCCCCTTCCTCCATTGGGGATGAAGCCTGCAACTCGGGCATGTGCTGGGACCGGGAGTCGAACTGTGTGGTTCAACCCCTGAGCCACCCTGGCTGGGCTGTTCTGTTCGTTGGTTAAAAATACTATGACTCACTAAATTGACAATTGACTACTGGATTGCGTTCAGTGTCTGGAAAACACGACTCCAACAGATTCCCGGCCCGCAGAGATTCTGGCCAGGGAGAGCCGGTGTGCCCGTGGGCAGCGTGCCTGCTGTATGCCCTCAGCCCGGCCAGCGAGCGGCCAGAGATGGCCCTGTGGCCTGTCTGCTGCCCCCTGGGGACTGGAGCTGTCCCCACTCCGACCCTCCCAGGCTGTGAGGGCGCTGGGAGAAGAACATGGGTTGAAGAGGGGGAGAGGAGTTCCTGATGTGACAGGGACAGGCCCACACAAGAGTCGGGCCACCCCCTCCCTCCCCTTCCTTCCCCCCGTGCCATAGGTCCTGGTCCCATGTGTCATTGTCTCTTTCCTCTGCCTCCTGCCCTTTGTCACTGTGAGCAAACAGGGAGCTCCCACCAGGCCAGCCTGTTTAGCAAACACCTGGCGCTGCCGGGCGGGCCCATCAGACGGGAGCCGGGGCCCAGCTGGAAGGCAGCAGCAGTGCAGGGGAGGGACCGGTTCCCAGCAGGTTCTGGGTGGTGCTTGGCACCCGGAGGCTGGAGCTTCTGGGGGAAAGGGCTTTGCCATAAGCCAAGGTAATGGATCAGGACCCTGGGTGGCCAGAGGCCTGGTGGGATCAAGATGGCCGGGACCAGCAGCAATGGGGTGGGAGAGGACAGAAGCCTCCCCTTTGTGAGATTCAAGGAGATCATTGACATGGCTCCACTGCTCGCCATGTGTGGCCTGGGGATGCCCAGCCACCGGTCTCCGTTTCCCTGTGGGTAACAGTGGGATGAGCATAGCCACCTGACAGACTGCTGCCAAGTGTGGAATGAGGTCTCCGGGTGAGGTGCTGGGACACTGTGGTGTAACCTGGCATTTGCTCAATGCCGGTTGTCTTCCGTCCCGCCGCCCCGGGCCTGGTGGTGGCTCCTCGCCGGGCACTGCCCTGGAGGCAGTCCATCCATCAGCAGCTGTTGCGTGTTTGCCGGGTGCACGGCACCTGCTCACCATTGTGGGAGAGGCCAGGCAGGCAGACAAGGCCAGAAACCGAGCGGCCGGATGCGAAGGTCCTGCCCACAGGGACACAAAGCTCACCATGGAGTGGCCAGGCAGTGGGTGGTGTGTGGGCAGCGAATGCGGGGGCTCTGCCGGCTCCCTGAGCTCTTTCCCGCGAGTTTCAGAAAGGGTTTCCTGCGAGGGGAGCTTCTGCTGGGTGCTGACGGGCGGGTGGGTCTGGGCAGGAGAGAGGAGTGTGGGCAGCGTGGGGGTGAGAGGCGGCTGTGTGGGAAGGACTGGTCAAGCCCGAGGGGAGGCTCAGGCGCAGGGCTGGGGTCAGGCCAGGAAGCGGCGAGCGCCGTCGTGGCAGGTCCTTGCGCTCAGGGCTGGGAGTGTGGACACCGGTCGGCTGGCGTCTGGCCCGTTACCTGTGTGTGAGGTCAGGCGGGGACAGGCCTCGGAGGTGTCACCTCCCCTCTCTGGGAACAGGAGAGGGCCCTCCCGCAGCAGGTGGCTGCCCTTCCAGCCACTCCACTGGCTGTCCACAGCGAGGGAATGGCCACGCTTGCAGGTCCTCTGGGCTCGCCTTAAGATGTTTGGGGCCTCAGTTTTATTTATTTATTTATTTTTAAATATATTTTATTGATTTTTTTACAGAGAGGAAGGGAGAGAGATAGAAAGTCAGAAACACCGATGAGAGAGAGACATCGATCAGCCGCCTCCTGCACACCCCACAGTGGAGATGTGCCCGCAAGCAAGGTACATGCCCCCGACCGGAATCGAACCCGGGACCTTTCAGTCCGCAGGCCGACGCTCTATCCACTGAGCCAAACTGGTCTCGACCTCAGTTATATTTCTTGAAGCTGGGATTCCGTGCCATTGATGGCCACCACCCGAAAGTGTGCTTTCTACCCAGCCCTGTTTTGCCCCCACAAGGCAGTCGCTCCTGGTTAGGGCGGTAAAGGTCTGCCCGAGGCCAGCTGGTCTCCAGTGCCAGCAGGTCTCCTGCCTTTGGGGGGATGCGGGGGGTTGTGGGGTGGCTTCCAGGGGTTCCGAGGTGGAGGAAGGCAGACGCTCCTGTGTAAGGCAACGGGAGAGAGGCCAGGTGCCGACTGCTCCCAGGGAAGAGAGAACTCGCTGCCGGAGCCCTAATTGCCTGTTTCCGCGGCGTGCCTTGGGTAGGGCACACGCCTCCCACAGCTCATTTAATAAGAGGACAGAAATGTGCCCGGACTAGATTTTACTGTGACTTTTACGTGAGCCTCCAAGACGATCAAAGGGCAGAGATTCTTAGTTTAACCGAACAGATGTCTTTTGAGGAACTTCCATGACCCGGACACTGTGCCCGGCACAGTGGGGCTGGCAGAGATGTGCAAGCTATTGGCAGTCCTGCCCCCCAAGTCGGGGAGGGGGTGGGAAGTTCAGGGTGAAGTCCATTGTAGCTGAAGTGTAGGGAAGGGGGGAGGCAGTGGGAGCTAAGTCTGGGGTCAGGGCCTGGGAGGTCTCGAACGTGCTGAGCTGGACTTTATTTGCTGGCAGTGAGGCGTCAGGGAAGAGATGGGGGGGTGACCCGCTCAGACCAGAGTTACGCCTTAGGGGAGCTAGCAACGTGGCAGGGAGGAAGGTGGCAGGGAGTAAGTCTGAGCATTCCCCCTAACTGCCCTCCCTTACAGGCCTGGTCCCTCCAAAAAAAAAAAAAAAAAAGATTGGGCATGTGAAACCTGCTGCAGGAGGGCACGCGGTGAGGATGGGGCGGACTGTCAGCGCAGCCAGGAGCCAGGGGGTCAGGCCTGGTCGGGACCAGGCGGCAGGTTGAGGAGGACTATTGGGGGTTCACAGAGGTCAAATCCACAGAACTTGTCAGCTGACGGATGAGGGGCAGCGGGAGAGGGCAGCGCGGGGCTGGGCGACGGCGAGGAAGACGGTCACGGGTGAGCGAGGCACAGAGGCGGAGAAACGGGTTAGGGAAGGGGTGGCTCAGGCTTAGAAAGGGGGTGTTGTGCCCCGACCCCTGTGTGGAACAGAAGGAAGAAGAAGCAGCAGTCGAGGAGCTCGAGAACCTGAGACAGAGGGATCCGATGGCAGATCATTGAGACGAAATAGACACCATTGGCCAGGGGGACGCCCAGGTTGGTTTGCTCCCTCATTCATTCGGGAGCGCAGGTGGAGCCCCTCGTGGGGGACGATGCCTCCCGGGGTGTGTGGACAGAAGAGCGTCATAACCTGCCTGTGGCTGTGGGAGAGACTGTGGGCAGGGCGAGGGCTGCGGGCCCAGCAGAGGCGTCCAGGGCGAGACTGGGACAGGGCGCGGGGAAGGTCCTGAGGGTGGCCACGAAGGCCTGGTCAGTGTCAGGCAAACCGAGGGCGGGGGTGGCCCGAAGGCAGAGGAGGAGAGTATCGGGGAAATGTGGCACAAAATGATGAACCCTGGCCGCGGGGGAAGTAGGCAGGGATAGCACCAGACAGGGCGGCGGGAGCAGGGAGGCCGCCGGACTGGCCGGAGGCGGCCGGCTGAGGGCAGCCCAGGGGCTGGTCCGGGGCATGAAGTCAGAAGGGAAGTGGGAGGAGGTGGAGCTCTTGGCTGCAGGGACCAGGCGGTGCGGAGCTGGGGAGGGAAGGAGGGCCGCTCTGTCCCCGTGCTCCTTCCCCGCTGGTCCTTTCCCTTTAGAAAAGCCCAGCACAGCTTTGACTAGGAGGGCCTGCCTCCATCCCTCGGCATGGGGGAGAAGCAGGCGGAAAGGGGGAAAGAGGGAAGATTAATTGATAGGAGAAGTTCCTCAGGAGCTCAAGGTGACGTTGTGTTCTAGGTCAGTGGTCGGCAGGCTCATGAGTCAGCAGAGCCAAATATCCACAGGACGATTGAAATTTCTTTGGAGAGCCAGATTTTTTAAACTTCTTCTGACACCATTTCTTCAACATAGACTGGCCCAGGGTGTGGTATTTTGTGGAAGAGCCACACTCAAGGGGCCAAAGAGCCGCGTGTGGTTCACGAGCCGTAGTTTGCTGATCACGGTTCTAGGTGGATGGGAGTGTCTGAAGACAGAAGGGAAGGTGGGGGCGGGGCAGGCAGGGGGGAGAAAGGGCACAGGGGTGGGGGGGAGCACCGAGGTGCCAGGAAGGAGCTAGGCCCTTCCCTGGATTCCCTGCGTTCCCCTGGCCACTCTCGCTAACCCGGTTCCTGTCTGACTCCACGCCGCCCGCCCGTGGCTGGGCCTTCAGAAGGTCCGGGAGACTGCCTTTTGGTGGAGGTAGTGCCCGCCTTGTCTGAGAAGCACCTGGAACCTGCTGCTGGTGAGGAGGAGTTACTGTGCTCCTTTGCCGCAACCAAAAACGCCAGCTGTAGTCCTGGGAAAGCCAGTGGTGCCAGCTTCGCCATGTCAGGAGTGTCTTCTGCCTGTGGAACAAGCTGGGGTCTGGTCTGTCTGTCCATAAAGGGGTGCCATCGCCATGGAAACCACAGCTGTAAAGATCAGCCTCTGGGTTACTGTGTGTGAGCACCCCGAACGAACCACAGAGAGGTGCATTTTCAATTTCGTTTCTGAGACACCGTATCAGCCCATGAATGCCTGCACATGCTTTCCTGTTGATCTCCCGTCACAGTCCAAGACATCTGTGATCGTTTTCACAGGGGTTAGGCTGACATGTAGCGTTGTTAATCCCAAATGTGTTCAGTCCCTGCGAAGGGCTCCGTTAGAGATACGGAGCGGTGCGTGGCGTGTACCGGTGGCGGTTCTCCCCCAGAGTGAAGGTTTCCATCCATGTTCTCGGGAGACGAAGGCCGGGAGTGGAGTTAGGCCCGGGGAGGCCCCAGGGAGCAGGGAAGGGTGCAGGTGGGGAGAGATGGGCGGCTTCTCGCATCTCCGTGCCTCAGGTGGGGCAGGGGTCTTGGGATTTGAGTTTTCTGCCTACAAACAAGTGATCCATGTTTGCTGGTGTGTGAGAGGTAGCAACAAGGAGAGGGATGATGATGATGATGATGATGATATTTCGTGACCCCTTTACTGTATTTCCCAGACACCGTATTAAGCTCTTTAGAGGTATTATCATGGACTCCTCGAAGCAGTTCTGCAAGGTATAAGGCAGTGGTTCTCAACTATCCTAAGGCCTTGACCCTTGCATACAGTTCCTCATGTGGTAGTGACCCCCAACCATGAAATTTTGCTACTGTTATGCATCGTGATGTAAATATCTGCATTTTCCGATGGTCTTAGGCGACCCCTGTGAAAGGGTCGTTCGACCCCCAAAGGGGTCGCGACCCACAGGTTGAGAACCACTGGTATAAGGTGTCATCCTCGCTTTAAATTTGAGTGGGTTCAGGGAGGTTATTGATTGCCCAAGGTCACACAGCCAGGGGGTAGCAGAGCCAGGCCAGGCAGACCCTGCGGCCTGTGCTCCGCCACCGGTCTGGGGCGAGGCCAGCTGGCCACTGTGTTGGAGGCAGAGGCCGGAGGAGTTCACAGCTGGCCCCGGGGTTAGGGACCTCAGGAGAAGTCCTCTTTCCGGCCCGCGGGCTCTTTCCCGGCAGTTCCGTGGCCGTTGCCAGGACAACTGGACTCTGGCAGCTCTCTTACCTCCGTCTGTCTGTCCTCTCACCCAAGAGTGACAGACGGGGCCTGGAGTGTCATGTAAATGGGAAAAGGGCAAAGCTGTGAGTCCAGGTGGTCTGTCTCTTACAAGACTTGTTTCTTCGGAGGCTCGGGCTCACCCTGAAGCGGGACCGAATGGGGGGTGTTGTCTGAGCCAGGTGGGGACAAGGATGGGTGGCCTCCAAGGGCAACTAACGTTTCCAGGGCGTGTCTGACATCAAGCCTCTTTTCCAAGATCAGGGACAAGGACAGGTGGGGACGAGGGCTGCTGACATTCCCGGGGCGTGTCTGACCTCACTTCTTTTTGTTTTCAGATGGGTCTGCAAGGGGAAAGCCGGGGTCGTCCTATCCGTTCACACAGCACCTATTCTGGCCGTTTCGCGCTGGCTCGGGGGCTTTGTGAGACTGTCCACTGCCGTCAGGCGTGTGGGCACAGGCTCCAGCCTCCCTCGGAGCCTCAGGCTGCGGGTGCGGGTTAGGGATCGGATGCGAGGACAGGGTGGGAAGGAAGTCTGCCTCCAGCTCCATCGGCTTTCCCACGTGAAGACACTGGTGCTCACCAGCTTGGGTTCTTTGCCCAGAGCCGCCAGTTTCGTGAGCAGCCGGGTCTGAATTCGGCTCCATGAGGCCCCCCTCCCGTCGCCCCTCGGCCGCCCCTGCCGCCCACTGACTCTGCCCGTGTGTTTGTTTCCAGTTCTTCAAGGCCTTTTCCAAGAGTGGCCCCGGAGCGACGCTGGCAGGTGGGTGTGCTGGCTGCCGTTGGCCACCTCTCCCTCCCCGGCCCCCCTCTGCGCCGGGGGTTCTGCTGGGACAAAAGCGCAGCCAGGTCTGCAGAGCGAGGAGTTCCCCCGAGGAAAGCCGGTTTGTGTTTTCCAGCCGTCCGTCCAGCCCGGCCGGAAGGTGCCTTCGAGCAGAGAGGCTGGCAAGCCCGTCCCTATTGGCCTGTCCCAGGTCCCGGGAGCGGGAGGGCCCCATGTTCCCAGGATCGCTCTCAATGTCAGGGGTTAGCATCCGAGGTGCGGGCCCGACAGGAGGGACTCGGGTCTGAGGGACTCTCTCCTGCCCCCTGAGGGCGGCGACCCCTTGCATAGCGCAGGGCTGTGCGTACACACTCTGCTCTTCCTGCGCCCTGGGTTTCTGGGGGTGACGCTGGCAGGGGCGCCGGGCCCCCTCTGCTCTCCTCACGCCTCTCCCCTCCGTCTTCGTTCACAGTGGCCGGAGCCGACCTGCAGACGCTGCGGGAGCGGCTCATCGACGCGCTGGAGACCCACACCTCCACGTGGCCGCCTGCCTGTCCTCCGCTGGAGCCCATCGGGTACGGGGCACGGGGCAGGCGCGGGGCCGTGGGGGCCGGGACCACAGGCCTCAAGGCGAGGGGTGGGGGGGTAGCAGGGCGGGGACCCAGTTGGTCCTGGAGCCTGTGATGTGAAGGTGACTGTTTTCTCTGAGCCGTGGCTGTGACTGGGGTGGGGGTGAGACTCGGCTCCCTGCACTGCTGCGGGTCAGGCCTGCTGGCTGGGGGCCTGTACCTGCCGTCCAGGCAGGCTTCCGGGATGGCTTCTGTCCTAAGACAATGAGGCGCTGAAAATGCGCCACGAGGGATGTGAGAAAATGAGAGGCAGAGACACGATCATCATCGAGGGATGGAAGAAGTAAGCAGCAGGGTTCAGGCGAGGCCTGGGTGTTTCCCGGGGCCCACACCACACCAAGACTACGTGCTGGGTCCAGGGTCGCCGGGAGGCCCCGGAGGAGGGGGACGTAGGAGAAATGAGGAGCATGGAAGTTGGGTTTGTAGGTGCAGTTGCCACCCTGGATGTCTTCCTCTCTGTGGGCAGTTAGGACGACCCCCATGTAACAGGGGACCGGTGCTGGAGCCCTGCCCAGTGGCAGCACAAGGAGATGTGCTGGAGAGGTGGGGCCAGAGCCGGACCCTTTCCACCCACTGGTGGGGTACCCTCTGGCCCCACACAGTGCCCTCTCTCTCGAGGTGGTCGCCACCGTATCACCAGTGGCGGGCACTAGCACTAGGTTGTCAGGTTGGGGGTAAAACAGTGGTCGGTAAACCGTGGCTCTTGAGCCACATGCGGCTCTTTGACCCCTTGAGTGTGGCTCTTCCACAAAATACCACGGCCTGGGTGAGTCTATTTTAAAGAAGTGGCGTCAGAAGAAGTTTAAGTTTAAAAAATGTGAAGAAACTTCAATTGTGCTGTTGATATTTGGCTCTGTTGACTCCAAATGTGTTGGTTGGGAGTTTGCTGACCACTGGGGTAGAAGGAGGAAGTGGGCCACGTCACCTGCATCTCACCTTTGGGCCTCTTAGGCACGTGTGATGATGTTTGCTCTTCCGAAGAGCTAGGAGACAAATCCTTTTTGTTTGTGGCATCTATTTTTTGTTGGACTTGGAGTTATGAAAATAACCGGCAGCATATTTCTCCGATCCGGGGACATAATGAGATTTGCCACCTTCTTCATTTCCACGTCTTAAAATAAGGAGGTTGGGTTAGATAGTGTTGGCGGGCTCCTATACTAGTGGTTCTCAACCTTTCTAATGCCGCAACCCTTGAATACAGTTCCTCATGCGGTGGTGACCCCCAACCATAAAATTATTTTCGTTGCTACTTCATAACTGTAATTTTGCTACTGTTAATGAATCGTAATGTAAGTATCTGTATTTTCCGATGGCTTTAGGCGACCCCTGTGTTTTGGTTGTTCGACCCCCGCTGGGGTCGCAACCCCCAAGTTGAGAACCACTGTCCTATACCAAGGACTGTTCTTCGGTTCCTTTCTTATGCCTTCTCTAGGAAAGGAAGGAGCAGATCCCTGGGTTGGTAGTGACTTGCCACAGATCAAGGCTCATCTCTGGTGGGAGCCAATCGCTAGTTTCTTAAGGAGCCAAACAGAATCCATAGTCCTTAAACCTGGGCCTCACCCAGACCATAAAGACAACTGGCCTCCAGGTGTCCCTTCCCAATCCCCCTCCCAATCCACCCACCCGACTCATAAAGAGACTGGACGGCGAAGCAGATCCACCAGGTGGGGCAGGTGAAGAACCAGGGTTCGGTAAGGGGCACCGTCCTTTGAGAATAAGGATTTGTTTTATCCTTTCTGCCCCCCCGCCCCCCAGAGTGCAGGGGGGTGATCTCCAGGAAGTCTTGAGTAGAGGAGGTTGGTATGGCTGTATTTGTAGCCCAGTGTCAGCTGGTGTCACCAGCACTTCTGCTTCACTCCCACCCGCTGTGGAGTGACTGCCAGTCTGTCTCTTACAGGCTGGAGGAGATTATTGGGTTCTTTGCAAGAAACAACGAAGAGTACCTGGCCCTGGTCTTTGAAAAGGAAGGCTCCTACGTGGGCAGAGAGGTGAGCTGGCCTCGGGGTCTTTGTAACTCCTGGATAGCCCTTGCGGGAGGGCCATGTGAGTTCAGGAGCAGGGCTGTCCCCCAAATTCTTGGCTCTCATTCATGTGCACTTATGAACTCAGCCCTGGCCTGACCCCTGCTGGGAGAAACGGGAAGTGCAGGAGCTGGGTCTTTTTCTGTTTTAAAACCTTTGTACACATTTTTCTTTTTCTTTTTTAATCGAAGTGTAATCGACATGCAATATCACATTAGCTTCAGGTATACAGCTCAGTGATTTGACACTTGTGTGCGTTTTTAAATAATCACCATAAGTCTCGTCACCATCTGTCACATTATCAAGTTAACACACCGTTACCGACCATGCTGTCCGTTACGTCCCTGTGTCTGATTTATCTTCTTCATCAAAAACCAAACTCGATAAGACCTGCGGTTTGTTGAGCGTTGGATTGGATTGCTGGCACGCACGGTTGCTAATCTTTACCATTAACAATGAGGAGCATGTAACGTGCGGAAGATCACACAGCCATTGGCCTTTAGAACCGGCTCTGCCTGCTGCCAGGGCCCATATAGTCTCCACGCTGGTCCTCCTCTCATCCCGCAGGATTGGAGTGAAATATACTGGGGGGAGGGGAGAGGTAACTTCAGGGATCATGCAGTCTTTCAGGAGGAAGTGGGGTCCCTCACCGGTAGGCAAGGACAAAGCCAGGCAGGTTTGCAGGTTCTCGCCATCGCTTACATGCTGTGTCGTGATCACCCCTGTGCCCATCCCTTCTTCCTGCTCCATGTTCCCGAGCCTCCCTTCCTCGTTGGTAAAGCAGATAATTGCCTTTCTTCAGAGGATGGCTGGCAAAGTCAGCTGAGGCAGTTTAGGAAAAGGGCTCGGGTGAGTGGCTGGCACGGGGTGGATGCATTAGACCCTGGCCTAATGCAGAGAGCTGTCCTTCCCGCCACCACCGGCTCGTGGACTAGGCCATGTGTGGGTGCTCCTGATGCAAAGGTGGGAGGGGCCGGTGCATGAGAGAGGCGCCAGGGCAGCGCCCAGGGATGGAAGAAATGTGAGAGGGGGTGGGGGGCAGGGTAGCACCGCTCTTAGCCCTGAGCTGCTTTTTTCCTGAGTGTCATCAAGCTCAGCTGAGAGCTCTGCAGTGTCTCCAGGCTCTCAACCCTGAGAAGGGAAGCACCGGGAGCTGTGTGGAGACATGCCTGACCTGCCGGCGTCCCAGTCCAGGCCGGGGGTCATGGCTGTCATATGTTCATTGGGATCAGCTCTTCTCCCTCTCTCCCCCAAGTCCCCAGAGTAAGCGGGAACAGGGCCCCCTGTCGCCTGTCCGGGCAGAGGATCTCAGGGATGGTTACTCATCTGAGAAGCAGGAGGGGGCGGGCCCAGGCTTTGCAGCCCTATGGCGCTCGCTGGCTGTGTGACCTGGGAATGCGGGTTCACCTCTAAGCCTCTGTGTCTTCATCTACAATAGTTTTTTTTTCTTTTTCTTTTTTTTTTAAATATATTTTATTGATTTCTTACAGAGAGGAAGGGAGAGGGATAGAAAGTTAGAAACATCAATGAGAGAGAAACATCGATCAGCTGCCTCTTGCACGCCCCCTACTAGGGATGTGCCCGCAACCAAGGTACATGCCCTTGACCAGAATCGAACCTTGGACCCTTCAGCCTGCAGGCTGATGCTCTATCCACTGAGCCAAACCGGTTTCCGCTCTTTTTTTTTTTTTTTTAATGAATGCTTACAGCATCTACTATTTGCTAGTCATTGTCATGAGCATGTGTATAAAAGTAACCTGTTCAATGCTATAATGTTGGTATTGCTGTTATCATTCTGCAAGTCAGGAAAGTGAGCCAGGAAGAGGTTTAATTGGGGCCAGGGTTCCAATCCAGGCAGCCTGGTCTGCTGATGGTTCCTGTTGCATGGTGAAATTTTGAAGATTAAATGAAACAGCTTGTATATAGCATATAACACAGACCCAGCAGATGTTAGCTAACATCCTTTCCCCCTTCCTATTTCTTTCTAAAAATAAAACCATCATGCCGGACTCAGTATGTTTTTCTGACTTGGAATGTAGCTTGAAAACCTGATGAAAACCCGCGTAAAATGAACCCACGTTCCATTTGGCCCAGTGGTTCTCAACCTTCCTAAGGCCGCAACCCTTGCATACAGTTCCTCATGTGGTGGTGACCCCCAACCATGAAATTTTGCTACTGTTATGCATCGTGATGTAAATATCTGCATTTTATGATGGTCTTAGGCGACCCCTCTGAAAGGGTCATTCGACCCCCAAAGGGGTCACGACCCACAGGTTGAGAACTGCTGATTTGGCCTTTTACGAATGGCTTTCGTGGGGAAGAAGAGGATGTTAAATTGGGGCTGTCCAGGGAGACTCTGGGTGTGTGGGTGCGCCGTTCCAGGCCCCTCCCGTAGGCAGGCTTGGGCTCTTGTTACGTCCGGGGTGGATTCGGTTGGTGGCCGGAGCCTCTCGCTCATCACAGTGGTCTGTCGTGTGAAAGGTGGAGCGTGGATGGAGCTGCCAGCCCGGTGCGCGGCAGGTCCCTCTGCCCC
>PVJN01043172.1:0-17895 GCA_004026805.1 Lasiurus borealis | reverse complement strand
AATTTCAGTCTGTTTGAGGCTTTACTGCCTCTGTATCTATCCTTTTGTACATCAGTTTATAATGTTCTTTATTGTCCACCAATGAGTGAGATCATGTGATGCTTCTCCCTCATTGACTGGCTTATTTCACTAAGCATAAGGCTCTCCAGTTCCATCCAGGTTGCTGCAAATGGTGAGAATTCCTTCTTTTTAATGGCAGCATAGAATTCCATTGTGTAGATGTACCACAGTTTTCTGATCCACTCATCTGCTGATGGACACCTAGGTTGTTTCCAAATTGTAGCTATTGTAAATTGTGCTGCTATGAACATCAGGGTCCATAAATCCTTTCTGATTGGTGTTTGTAGTTTCTTAGGATATATTTTTAGGAGTGGGATTACTGGGTCAAATGGGAGTTCCATTTTTAGATTTTTTTAAGAAACTCCATACTGTACTCCACAGTGGCTGCACCAGTCTGCATTCCCACCAGCAGTGCACGAGGGTCCCTTTTTCTCTGCATCCTCGCCAGCACTTGTATTTTGTTGATTTGTTGATGACTGCCATTCTGACAGGTATGAGATGGTATCGCATTGTCGTTTTGATTTGCATCTCTCAGATAATTAGTGACTTTGAGCATGTTTTCATGTGTCTCTTGGCCTTTATTCTGTCTTCTTTTGAAAAGATTATATTTAGGTTCCTTGCCCATTTTTTATTGGATCATTTATCTTCCTTTTATTAAGTTATATAAGTTGGCTGTAGATGTTAGAGATTAAACCTTTATCAGTGATAACATTTGCAAATATGTTCTCCCATACAGTGGACTTTCTTGTTATTATGTTGATGGTTTCTTTTGCTGTGCAAAAGCTTTTTATTTTGATGTAGTCCCATTTGTTTATTTTCTCTTTAGCTTCCCTTGCCCTTGAAGTATCAGGGAAGAAGTTCTTTCAGCATATGTCTGAAATTGTGCTGCCTGTGGATTCCTGTAGTATTTTTATGGTTTCCCGTCTAATG
This sequence comes from Lasiurus borealis, assembly GCA_004026805.1. Lineage (NCBI taxonomy): Eukaryota > Metazoa > Chordata > Mammalia > Chiroptera > Vespertilionidae > Lasiurus > Lasiurus borealis. The sequence continues at coordinate 16,905 of PVJN01043172.1, read as the reverse complement.
TTTAAGTCCTGTATCCATTTGGGGTTTATTTTTTTGTATGCTGTAAGATGGTGGTCTAGTTTCATTTTTTTGCATGTATCTGTCCAATTTTCCCAACACCATTTATTGAAGAGATTGTCTTGACTCCATTGTATGTTCATGCCTCCTTTGTCTAATATTAAGTGAGCATAGTGGTTTGGGTTGATATCTGGATTCTCTATTCTATTCCATTGGTCTTTGTGTCTGTTCTGGTGCCAGTACCTTGCTTTTTTGAGAACAGTTGTTTTGTAATACAGCTTGACATCTGGTATTGAGATCCCACCTACTCTATTCTTCTTTCTCAGGACTGCTGTGGATATTTGGCGGTTTTTTTTATTCCAGATGAATCTTTGGAGAGTTCTTTCTAGGTCTGTGAAATATGTAGTTGGTATTTTATGGGTAGTGCATTGAATCTATAGATTGCTTTGGGTAGTATGGACATTTTAATGATGTTGATTCTCCCAATCCATGGTATGCTCTTCCATCTGTTAACATCTTCCTCTATCTCTTTTTTTCAGTAGTTTTCTGCATACAGGTCTTTTACCTCCTTAGTTAAGTTTTTTTCCTAGGTATCTTAATGTTTTGGGTGTGATGATAAATGGCAGTGCTTTTTTGGTCTCTTTTTCTGTAAGTTCACTATTAGTGTATAGAAATGCCATAGATTTTTTTGGCATCATTTTTATATCCTGCTACATTGCTGAAATCATTTATTAAGTCTATTATTTTTTGGAAGGAGTCTTTTTGTTTTTTTTATGTACAGTATTATGTCATGTGCAAATAAGGACAGTTTTGCTTCTTCTTTTCCAATTTGGATACCTTTTATTTCTTCTTCTTGTCTAATTGCAATGGCTAGTACTTCCAGTACTATGATGAACACGAGTGGTGAGAGTGGGCATCCTTGTCTTGTTTCTATTATTAGGGGAAATGGTTTTAGTTTTCCCCTAAGTATGATGTTAGCTGTGTGTTTATCATATATGGCTTTTATGATGTTGAGGTATGATCCTTCTATTCCCCCCTTGCTGAGAGTTTTTATCAAGAAAGGGTGTTGGATTTTGTCAAATGCTTTTTCTGCATCACTTGTTATGACTATATGATTTTTATCTCTTAATTTGTTTATATGATGTATCACGTTTATTGATTTGTGGATATTGTAGCATCCTTGCATTCCTGGGATAAATCATACTTGGTCATGGTGTATGATCTATCTCATGTACTGCTGGGTCTGATTTCCTAGAATTTTGTTGAGGATTTTTGTATCTAACTTCATGATGGATATTGGCTTATAATTCTCTTTCATTGTATTGTCTTTACAGTGGTACCTCGAGATACGAGTTTAATTTGTTCTGTAACCTTGAGGCATGGGAAACTGTAAGAAGCTTGAGTCACAGTAAACTGGTGGGTCATGTGCAGCCGACCGATCTGTGCGATTACTCCTATCTCAAATGTTGCTCTTGTTTCAAAGCAAAAATCACTCACTATTTGGCTCATATCTCAAAAATCTCTTATGTTAGGGCACTCATATCTCAAGGTTCCACTGTATCTGGTTTTGTTATTAGAGTGATGCTGGCTTCATAGAAGGTATTTGGAAGTGTCTTCTTCTTGAATTTTTTGGAAAAGTCTGAGAAGGATAGGTTTTAATTCTTTCTTTAAGGTATGGTAAAACTTTCCTGTGTAGCCATTTGTTCCCAGGCTTTTGTTTGCTGGAAGGTTTTTGAGAACTGCTTTAATTTCTTCCATAATTATTGGCCTATTGAGATGTTTAGATTCTCCCTGATTGAGTTTTGGAAGGTTATATTTTTCTAGGAATATCTCCATTTACTGCAGGTTTTCCAGTTTGTTGGAATAGAGTTGTTCATAGTATTTTTTAACAATCCTTTGTATTTATGTGTGGTCTGGTGTTATTTATCCTATTTCTTTTCTGACTTTATTTATATGAATCCTCTCTCTCTGCTTCTTGGTGATCCTGGCTCGAGGTCCATCAATCTTGTTTATCTTTTCAAAGAACCAGCTCTTGGTTTTGTTGTTCTTTTGAATTGTTTCTTTGGTCTCTGTGTCATTTATCCCTGCTCTGATCTTTACTATTTCCTTCCTTCTGTTTACACTGGGCTTTTCTTGTTGATCTCCTTCTAGCTCTTTGAGTTGTAGGGTTAGGTGATTTATTAACATTGTTTCTTGTTTTTTACAGTACCCTTGTAGAGCTATGAACTTCCCTCTCAGGACAGCTTTCACTGTGTTCCATAGATTTTGGATTGTTGTGTTTTCATTGTCATTTGTTGCCAAGATGTTTTTTATTTCTTTCTTGATCTCTCTGGTAACCCAGTCATTGTTTAATAGCATGCTGCTTAGTCTCTATGAATTTGATTTCTTTGGATTATTTTTATTGTAGTTGATTTCCAGTTTTATGCCACTGTGATCTGAGAAGATGCATTGTATGATTTCTTTCTACTTAAATTTGAAGAGACTTTGCCTATGATCCAACATATGGTCTATCTTTGAAAATAACCCTTGTGTGCTTGAAAAGAATGTATATTCTGTGGCTTTTGGGTGAAATATTCTGAAGATGTCAATTAATTCCATCTGGTCTAGTGAGTCATTTAGAATTGATGTTTCTTTGCTGATTTTTTCTTTGGAGGATTTTCCCAATGGTGATAGTGAGGTAGGTATTAAAGTCTCCTACTATGATTGCATTACTGTCAATTTTTTTCTTGATATCCTCCAGAAGTCTTTTTTATGTATTTGAGTGCTCCTGTATTGGGTGCATATATGTTTACCAGAGTTATTTCTTCTTGTTGGATTGTTCCCTTTAGTATTATGAAGTGGCCTTCCTTGTTTCTTGTTATGTCCTTCACTTGAAATCTACTTTGTCAGATATAAGTATTGCTACCCCAGCTTTCTTTTCATTTCATTTGCCTGAAAAAACATTTTCAACCCCTTCCCCCACAGTCTGTGTGCGTCTTTTTTTCTGAGGTGGGTTTCACGTAGACAGCAGATATATGGGTCATGTTTTCTTATCCAATCCAGTACCCTATATCTTTTGATTGGTGCATTTAATCCATTTACATTTAAAGTTATTATTGATAGGTACTTATTTCTTGCCATTTTTATTCTTTGCCCCTGTATATCTTCTTTGCTTCCTATTTCTTTGTTGTATTATTTGTTTATTTTTTTTACAGCAGACCCTTTGTAAATTCTTGCATTGCTGGTTTGGTTGTAATAAATCCCCTTAATCTTTTTTTGTCTGTGAAGCTCCTGATTTCACCTTCAATTTTAATTGATAGCCTTACTGAGTACAGTATTTTGGATTCAGACCCTACCTTTGCATGACTTTATATATTTCATTCCATTCCCTTCTGGCCTGATGCGTTTCTGTTGAGAAATCAGTCACTAGTCTGGTGGATGTTCCTTTGTAGGTAACTTTCTGTCTCTCTCCGGCTGTTTTTAAGATTTTTACTCTGTTGTTGGTGCTTTCCAGTTTAATTATAATGTGCCTCAGTGTCTGTTTTTTGGGGTTCATTTTGCTTGGGACTCTGTGAGCTTCTTGGATTTGTGTAAGTTTTTTCTTCCCTATATCAGGGAAGTTTTCTATCATTATTTCTTCAAACAGGTTTTCTTTTCCATTGCTCAGTTTCCACCTTTTCTGGAACCTCTATTATGCAGATGTTGCTTTGTTTCATATTATCCCAAAGTTCCCTTAAACTCTCCTCTTGCTTTCTAATTTTTTTTTCCAGGAGCTGCTGTACTTGGTTATTTTTCCCTAGTTTGTCTTCTAGCTCACTGATGCAGCTCTCTGCTCCTTCTAGTCTACTCTTGATGCTTTCTATTGAGTTCTTTACAGCAGCAATGTCATTTTTCATATATTCTTGGTTCTTCATTTCATCTTGGTTCCTACTCATATTGTCGAATTTGTCTTCCATTCTTTTCAGCCACCTTATGACCATTTCCCTGAATTCTTTTTATGGGATGTTGCTTGCCTCCATTTCCTTTACTTCCTATTTGAGGGATGCTTGCTTTTCTTTCATATGCAGGCTGTCTTCTATGGTTGTCTTCCCATGGTCTCTCTTCTATGGTTGTCTGATTATGTAGTTCCCTCTCTCCTGTGTTGATTAAAACACATAAAATCAACACACCCAGGTGCAACACAAAAGGCACTGAACAGAAATGTATTCACAGTATTAATAGCCACAAATAAAGGTGACCACCAGAGAGATACAAATTAGGATATAGGAGAGAAAGAAGAAGAGAGAAAAGAAGAAGAAAAAGAGAAGAAAAGAAAAGAAAGGAGTGCCAAAATAAAATTTGGAGAAGGGAGAAAAAAAGAAAAAGAAAATAAGAGAGAATAGAAAGAGAGTAAAAAAGAGAAGGGGAACAAATTATATGTATATGTGTATATATGAGAGAAAAACTACAATACAACAGCACTAATCCCAACAAATGCCACCTACAAGTACCTGGAGATTAATACAAACTACAAACAACAACTAATATTGAGGGAGGGGAGGGAAAACAGATGTAAAAAGCAAACAAAATCAAAGCAAATAATAAACAAAACTAAACAAGAAGAATAAGTAAAACAATCTCACAAAAATGTGTAAAAAATTGATATACTCAACAATCAAGCAAACAACAGCAAAAGGATAGAAAGAAAAACAATTATTTGGATAGTGAAGACAGAGAAGAGAGAGGTGTCAAAGAACATGGAGCAGGGGATTGGAAATTAGATGTATAATTGTGAAATTTTAATCAGATAAAAATAAAGAATAGGAAAATTCTAAAGTAGTGAAATGGTAAGAGAAACAGGAAAAAATGGGGAAATGTTAGGAAGAGAGTGAAGGCATAATGATATAGTTGAGATAGAATAAAATGATGCTAAAGGAAAGATGAAATTAGAAGATAGAACTCTAATACCCAAGCAAAATAAAGATAAAATAAAATGACACATATTTTTTTTCAAAAAGGTAAAATAATAGTAGCAATAATACTGATTGAAAATAAGAAGTAATAATTAAAAAGGTAAAACCAAGTAAAGAAAAAAATTATTAAGTAACAGATGAAAAAATAAGAAATTAAAAAAGAAAGAATTTTTTTTAACAAAAATAGAGCTTGTAGTAGTGAAGATCATTAATTTTCTCTATTTATCTGTTTGGCACATCTGTTTCCCAGTTAGGACAATATTGTAGTTCCCTGTGTTCCACTAATTTTTAAACTGGAGGGTGTGTTTTAATCACTTTATTCTTTTGTTATGAGACAAGAATCAATTTGTGAGTCAGCCCCTGGGTGGCAGTGTTTCAGAATTGACTTCCAAGACTATAGATCTGCTCTAGCCTGTGCTTAGATTCTGCAACCAGACCACCAGCTGGGGATCACCAGGCTGGCAGGGGGCACTTAGGGGTGATCAGGCAGGTGAGTGATTAAGAGTCAGCAGTCCAGGATTGTGAGAGGGATGTCTGACTGCCATTTTAGGCCTGATCCCCAACATTGGGCCTAACCCTGCAGTTGGATATCCTCCAAGGGTCCTGGATTTGAGGGGTTGAAGGTTGGGCTGAGAGGATTCTCCACCACCACCCCTGTGCACAAATTTCATCCACCGGGCCTCTAGTATTTATATAATGACTGTCACAGTCAAAATAGGAAACTATTTCATTACTACCAAGATCTTCTTCATGCTACTACTTTATTTTTTCAGTCATCTATTTGTCCCACTATCACAATTTCTATCCCCTAGAAACCACTAATCTATAGTATATTTCTGTAATTTTGTCATTTCAAGAATTATATAAATAGAATCATAGAATATGTGACCTTTTGAGATTGCCTTTTGACTCAGCATAATGCCTTTAAGATCCATTCAAGTTAGTTTGTTCTTTTGTTGTTGAGTAGTATGTTATCAAAGAGAATCAAACAAGGTGAGTCCTTTGATTACCTCAGATATTTCCCAGAGTCAATTTTCAGGCCGCACTTAGAGAGTAGAGGACCAAACAGAGCCTAGTGTCTCACTGAATAGAGAACATAAATAATGGATTTTGGAGAAGCTGATGAGGTTAAAATTTGTAGCAGAGTATAAAATCAGTAGAGGAATCATGTCTATTCTTTGGAAAAGTGATAAATTGTGCATGCATGGCTTAATGTTTCCTATGTGTCATGAAATAAATAGACTTAAACATTTCAGAATCTAACATAACTTTTTATTTTTTTAATGTATTTTATTGATTTTTTTATAGAGAGGAAGGGAGAGAGAGTTAGAAACATTCATGAGAGAGAAACATCAATCAGCTGCCTTCTGCACACCCCCTATTGGGGATGTGCCCATAACCAAGATACATGCTCTTGCCCAGAATCTAACCTGGGATGCTTCAATCCACAGGCCAAAGCTCTATCCACTGAGGAAAACCAGTTAGGGCAGAATCCCACATATCTTTAAGAGTACTTTTTAAATATTAAATAGAGAGCCACACATTAGTGATGAGGCTTCTTCAGAGCCTGAAGCATAACTAATCTGGACTCAGATTAGCAGAAAGATCTAAACTCAAGCTTAAAAACATTAAAATTGATTTCAAATAATGTACATGCCTACCAAAACAAAATCCAAAACTCTTTAAAGAAATAAACAAATAATCCAGTTCTCACCCATGAACTTATTAACAAGAGAGAGGACCTAAATAAATAAAATCAGAAATGAAAGAGATGTTTGAATTGATACCACTACAATACAAAGGATATAAGAGATTGCTATGAATACTGATAAATTTGAAAACTTGAAGAAATGAATATGTTCCTGGAAACACAATATACTAAGACTGAATCATGAATAAAGAGAAAATTTGTGACAGTTCATTACTAGTAAGGTGATTACATCAATAATCATAAAACTCCCAACAAACCAAAGTCCAGGAGCAGTTAACTGGTAAATTTTACCAAACATTTAAAGAATGAATAGCAATTCTTCCCAAATGATTTCAAATTCATTTTACATGGTTATTCATTACCCTAATACAAAAATAAAAAACACAGATGCCATAAGAAAATAAATGCTATCCAATATTTGCAGTGGTAAAGAGGAAACTTCCATACTGATAAGAAAATATAATAATTGTAAATATGAATGAATGTATATAATAACAGAGACTTAAACATAAAAGTATCATAGAACTAAAAAGGGAAATCCAGAAATGCAGAATCATAGTTGGAGGTTTTAACAATCATCTCTCAGTGATTGAAAGAACTAAAGTTTACCCAAAACAAACACATAAATAAATAAATAAATAACATTTTTGAAACATTATTTTAAAACCTTATCAACCAACTTGACCTAAGTGACATTTATAGAATACACTAGAGGCCCAGTGAATGAAATGTGTGCACTGGTAGTGTCACTACTGCTGCTGGCTGCCAACTGCTGGCCGGGTACTCCCTCCTTTACCGCAGCTGGCCTTGTTCCCTGTTTAAACTCCCAGACAACTCCCGGTCAAGGGAACAATTTGCATACTAAACTTTTATTATATACGATATTGCTCCCAAATGCACATTTATCATTCAACAAGGTATCATTCTGAGTCAAAAAGGATCACAATAATTTATAAAGAACTTAAATCATGTGGAGTATTATATTTTCTGATTGCAGTGGGATTAAACTAGAAATCAATACCAGAAAAATATATATAGAGAGAAAATATTTGCAGTTTAAACAACACATCTCTAAGTAACTTGTATCTAAAGTAAGTCACAGGAAAATTAGAAAATATTTTGAATTGAATTTACACAAGAAATAAACATATAAAAATGTGTGTGAACAAAGTTGTGCTTAGAGGGAAATTTATAGCAGTCAATACTTATATTAACAAACAAGAGGCCCGATGCATGAAGATTCGTGCAAGAATGGGCCTTCATTTCCCTGGCTGTTGACACCACCTTTGCTTCAGCCCAGAGCCACCTTTCCACCTTCCCATACTGCTCAGAGGCCTGGAGTGGCTGGAGCAGTGCAGAATGTCTGTATCATCACCATGACTCTAGCATCCTGCCCCAACCCTGACCACTTACCACCTGTATATACAAATTAACTTGCCAGCTTTGTTGAGTTAATTTGCATACTCACTCATGATTAGCTGGTGGGCATTGTGAAGTACACTCAATTTGCATCTTACTCTTTTATTAGTATAGGCTAGTGGTCCAGTTCACAAAATATGTGCATGGGGAGAGGATGTCCCTCAGCCTGGCCTGCACCCTCTCCAATTTGGGACCCCTCAAAGGTTGTCTTACTGCTGGTTTAGAAAGATTGGGCCTAAACTGGCAGTCAGTCTTCCAACTCACAATCCAGGACTGCTGTCTCCTAACCGCTCACCTTCCTGCCTGCCTGATTGTCCCTACCCACTCTTCTGCCAGCCTGCTCACCCTCAACTTCCCCCTACCACCAGCCTGCTTGCCCTCAAATGCTGCCTGTGCCAATGTGCTGTCCCCCAATTGCCACCCTGCTGGCTTCCTCACTCCAAACTGGCCGCCCACTGTCCTGATCACCCCCAACTTTCCTGCCCCTGCAGGTATAATCACCCACAAATGACATCCCATCCTGGCCTTATCACCCACATCGGCCCTCCTCTTTTGGCCTCCAACCGCCTTTACCTCGTCCTTGCCACCATGGGGGCTTTGTCCAGAAGAACACCCAGAAAGTCTCCTGTAAGGTCTCCCAGTCTAATTAGCATATTAACCTTTTATTAGTATAGATAGAGGACTGGTGCACTGATAAGGGCTGGCTGGTTTGCCCTGAAGGGTGTCCTGGATCAGGGTAGGGGTTCGCTTGGAGTGTGGGGTTGCCTGGGAGTTGGGCTTGTGGTGGTTAGCAGGCCAGCCATGCCCGCATAGGTGAGGGTCCCCGATAGAGGTGTGTGGCTAGACTAGATGAGGGGCTCAGGGCTGTTTTCAGGATGGCCACACCCCCTTCAGGTTGGGGGGTCTAATTGGGGTGCCTGGCCAGCTTGGCTGATGGCTGTGTGCAGGCTTGCCAATCCTGCCAGTGGGGACCCTCACCCCATGGGGATGTGGCGACCCAAGCTCCCAGCCACTCCTTCAATGGCAGCCAGGGGATGGGGAAGCTTGGCTTCCTTCATTGCCAGGGGCAACCCAAACCTCCTGCTCATTCCAGTTCTGACTTCCTGCCATCTTTGTTGGATTAATTTGCATACTCCCTCCTGATTGGCTTGTGGGTGTAGCAGAGTTATGGTCAATTTGCATGTTTCTCCTTTATTAGTGTAGATAAGAAAGAGCTAGAAATTAATGATATCAGCATCTACCATGAGAAATTTGAAAAAGAAGAACAAATTATACAAAAAGTAAACAGGTGGAAGAAAATAAAACCAGAGGAAGAAATTAGTACAACAGAAAAAAAGCAATGAAACCAAAAGCTATTTGCTTGAAAATATTAGTAAAATTAATAAGCTGTTAGATAACTTTATCAAAAGTATAGGGCTTAAAAATAAGAAAACAAGAGACATATTGGAAATATAAGAGTTATTCTTATAGTTATAAGTATAGAATCAATGAATATGTACTACAGTAAAGGATATTTAAGTGTAAAATGGAGTCAAATTAGCAGTAATTAAAATACTTTGGAAATGTTATATGGAACAATAAATGGCTTACTTAGCATGCTCAAAAACAAAACAAAAACAAACAAACACACAAACAAAAATAAAGCTTGGTGATGCTTTGTCCAGAACATTTTAGAAGAAAAAAAAAGTCCTATGCTGAGAAGTTGAAGACTTCTGAAGTCTCTAAAAATTCTAAGATTCCATGATTGTATTAAATATATTTAAAGCTATAATAATTTTAGTAGTATACCTTTTTATGACTTAAGAATAAATGAGAGATCTAGGAGATTGATTCCTACAGTTCCATCAAGCAACAAATGACTTAGGTGCACTTTTTAGACACCTAACATTAAAAGCAACATTTTCTTTTAGACTTAGAGAAAAAGTAAAATAATTGTAACTATTGCTAGTTCATATGGAGCTATTATTTTTGTAATCATTCTTCTATTGGCCACCTGATTTGATGAAAGAGATTCTACGTAGTTTTAGGGTACTAGTTGAGTATGGTTTTATTACTGCTTCTTTGTTAAAGAAAAGGTATTCATTCTTTCCCTGGGACCCAAATTACCAAAAGAAGCGTATCTTTTTCCACATCTACAAAAGAAATACAGTTTTGCCTGTGAATGTGAATACATATTTTTTTTCTTTTTCAAGACTCAGAAAATAAATTGCATTCTACATAATTATGCCATTAAACCACAATTTGCATTAATGTGTTATGTTTAGAAACTGTGTCATACTAGTTACGTGTTTAGAATTTGTACTAAAAAATACTTAATCAAATTCTAGTTACATGAACTATTTTGTGTAGCCTGGCCAAAAAAACCCACAAAAAACACTCCAGTTGTATTTAAATCCTCATCTGAAAAATAGTCATTATAATGGTGTATTTCTTAATGTGTGATGGTTGGACTGAAGGACACTGTTCGTGTAAATGCTTTGAACTATTTAGATGGGATTATTTTTAAGGATATGAAATGTATAGTTCTTAACTTAGCAGACATATGAAAATCAATTTATTTAGACATAGTTTTAAATTTTTCTTCATATAAGAACACCAGTGAATATAATTACTATGTGACATATTTTGTTTATAAGTAATTTTTTTCAATTATAAGTAATATCTACGTTAAGGCTTTGATGTCATAGCATTAAATCCACACCCTTACTTCAATGTTTTATTTAAAAATAGTATATGTTTTGGGCAAAAAATAAGCTTACAGTTGTGAGTAGGCATAACACAGTTTATTCTTACAATATTATTAATTATTATATTATTTTCCATAGAAACAACTATTGTCCCATACTGTCTATTGACTTTTGAAAAGGACTGTCAACATTTATGTTGTATTATATTAGTCATTATACTCACTGCAAACATATTTTTAAATATATGTATTTTATAATTTAGCACAACTGCTCTGAATCCAATTAACACATAATTAAAATTTTCTGAGTGCTTTCATAATAACACTATTCCAGATTCTGGTTTTAAAAATACATAAACTTTAACTTCATGGAGAACCTTGTAACATGAATTTAAGTAAATGAAAGGCATTTTTACATATATTTTGGAGGCAAAATATCTTCAAAATTAAAGCAAAACAGTTTCTCATAGGAACCTAATCAGAAAAGCAGAAACATGCAAGTTAAATATTGGATCAAAGAAATTAGTTTCACTTTATGGCCACATATCCTACAAGCTAATTATCCAGAGGAAGCAAAACAGAAATCTTAAATGACAGTATACAGTATTTGTTATTTTGTCTGGCTTATTTCTCTTATCATAATGCCCTCCAGGTTCAATGGAAGAGGAAGAATTTCCTTATTTTTTTAATAAAATAATATTCCATTTGACATATTATCTTTATCCATTCAGCTATCAGTGGACATTCAGGTTGTTTCCTTATCTTTGCTAATGTTGCATTAAACATGTAGTGCAGATATCTTTATGATATAGTGATTTTATTTCTGATGCATTTATATCCAGAAGTTGATTGATGGTTCATATGGGAGTTTCATGTTTAATTTTTACCTAATTTTTATATTAGCTCTACCAATTTACATTCCTATCACCAATGCACAAGAATTTCCTTTCTTTCACATCTTCACTAGCATTTACCTCTTGGTTTTGTTTGTTTGTTTTTATAATAACCATCTTAAAATGTGTGAGCTGATATCTTATTGTGGTTCTGATAAGTATTTCCCTGGTGATTAGTTACTGAACACCTGTTCAGATACCTGTTGGTAATGTATATCTCTTTAAGAAAATATCTATTTAGATCCTTTGCCCAATTTTACTTGGTTTACTTGGCTTTTGTTTTGTTTTGCTATTGAATTGTATGTGTTCTTTATATATTTTAGCTATTACCCTCTTATTAGATAGATGGTTTGCATATATTTCTCCCATTTCATAGGTTGCCTTTTCATTTTGTTGATTGTTTCCTATGCTATACAAAAGCTTTTTAATATGATGCAGTCTTACTTATTCATTTTGTTGTTTGTTGTTGCTGGTGCTTTTCATGTCAATTCCAATGATTGCCAAGACTCTTTATTTCAAGGAGCTCTTTCCCTATGTTTGTTTGTTTTTTTGTTTGTTTGTTTTGTCTAGAAGTTTTATGGTTTCAGGGCTTACATTTAAATCCTTAATTCTTTTGGGGCTCATTTATATGTATTGTGTAATATAAGGTATTTAGTTTCATTCTTTTGCATAGGGTATCCAATTTTCCCAGCACCACTTATTGAAGACACTATCATTTCCCTATTGTGTAACCTGTCCTATTGTGACAAGGTACCCTTGTCAAAAATCAGTTGACATATATGCATGGATTTATCTCTGAGCTTTTCTTTTGTTCATTGTTCTATGTATCTGTTTTGCATGTTTGTTGTTGTTTTTTTGTTTGTTTGTTTGTTTATGCCAGTACCTTTCTCTTTTGATTACCATAGCTCTCTAATATAATTTGAAATCAAAAAGTGTGATACTTGCCTTGTTATTTTTGGCTCTGTGGGTTCTTTGTTTCTGTTTTATACAAATTTTAGATTTTTTTTTCTATATATCTGAAAAATGCCAATTGAGATTTAAAAGGGATTACATTGAATGTGCAGATAACTTTGGGAAGTATGAATATTTTACCAATATTCTCTCAAACCATAAACAGGGCAACTTTACCTTTATTTGTATCTTTTCTGTTCCTTCAAGGTTTAATAGTATTCAATATACATATTTTAACCTTATAAGTGGACTTTTCCTTCTTTTTTCTTTCTGATAGTACTTTTTGAATATATAAAAATGGAATAGATTTGTGCATGTTGATTTTGTATCCTGTTATTTACTAAATTGATTTATTAGTTTTAACAGTTCTTTGATGACACATTTAGTGTTTTCTATATGTAAAATCATGTCATCTGCAAGCAAAGACACATTAACTTCTTTGTTCCTAATTTACCTTTTTTTTGCCTAATTGTTCTGACTAATACTTCCAATATTAAGTTAAACAAAATTGGTGAAAGGGAAAATCCTTTTCTTGTTCATGAAAACTTTCAGCTTTTCCCCATTGAGTCTAATGTTAACTGTGGACTCAGAATATGTGCACTTTTTCTTTTGAGGTACATTTCTTCTATACTTAAATTGTCTTTTTTATCATGAATTGGTATTGTTTGTCAAATGTTTTTACATCAATTTAATGATTATATGGTTTTATCCATCATTAACATTATATATTATTTATTGAATTTTATGTGTAAAGCCATCATTGCATCCCAGGAATCAATCCCATTTAACATTGTATAAGATTTTTTTTAGCATTTAGTTGAGTATATCTGCATCTATGTAAATCAGGCATATAGCCTATAGTTTTCTTTCTTGCAGTATCCTTATCAGCTTCTGTATGACAATAATGCTAGCTCATAAAATGAATTGGGAAGACTTTTTCGCTTTTCCAAATTTTAGAAGATTTTAAGAAGGATATGCATGACATCTTTCATTAGTAGCATTTACCTTAGCAGGCATCTCATTCAGGCTTTTCTTTGTTGAGAAGTTTTATTACTCCTTTAGTCTTCTTACCCATTATTGGTTTGTTAGGATTTTCTATTTCTTTGTGTATCAGACTTGTTATATTTCTAGGAATTTACTTATATATTTTTTCCAGGATATCTAAATTATTGGGGTATAATTATTCATAGTAATCTCTTATGATTCTTTGTATTTTTTTAGGTAAAAGTTCTAATATCTCTTCTTTCATTTCATAATTTTATTCCAGTCCTCTTTTTTTCCCTTGGTTTGGTCTTGCTAAAGATTTGTCAATTTTTTAATCATTATAAAAAAAAAAACTGCCCAAACCGTTTTGGCTCAGTGGATAGAGCATCGGCCTGCAGACTGAAAGGTCTTTGATTCCGGTCAAGGGCATGTATCTTGGTTGCGGTCACATCCCCAGTAGTGGGCGTGCAGGAGGCGACTGATCAATGTCTCTCTCATCAATGTTTCTAACTGTCTATCCCTCTTCTTTCCTCTCTGTAACAAAAAGGAATAAAATATATATTTTTTAAAAATCAGTTTCATTAATCTATTATTTTGTCTTGCTAGGATCTATTTCATTTATTTCTGCTCTGATCTTCACTATTTTCTGCTAACTTTGGGCTTAGCATTTTTATTTTTCTAGTTCCTTCAGATATAAATTCAAGTAGTTCATTTGATATTTTTTTTTAACGTAGGCATTTATCACTATGAAATTTCCTTAGAACTATTTTTGCTGCATCCCATAAGATTTGCTATGTCGTGTTTCCATATTATGTTTGTGTGAAGATACTTTTTAACTTCCCTTTTGATTTTTTTCTTTAACGTATTGCTTTTTCAGGAGAGTGATGTTTAATTTGCATATATTTGTAAAATGTTCCAGTTTTCCTGTATTGTGGACCAAAAAAAAAAGATAGCTTGGAATATTGTAATCTTCTTAAATTTGTTAAGATTTGTTTTGTGGCCCCAAATATGTTCTATCCTGCTGAATGTACTCTGTGAACTTGAGAAGAATGTGCGTTCTGCTACTGTTGGGTACACTGCTCTGTACATGTAAGGTTTATTTGAACTACAGTGTTATTCAAATCCTCTGTTTCTTTATTGATTTTCTGTCTGAAAGACTATCCATTGATGAAAGTAGGATATTAAACTACTAGTATTGTATTGCTGGCTGTTTTTCCCTTCAGTTATATTACTAATTGAACAATATACTATTTAGGTTCTTGAATGTTGGGTGCTTCCCGTATTGACAACTGTTATATCTTGATGCATTTACCCATTTATCATTATATAGTGACTTTCTTTGTCTTTTAGGCTGTATTTTGATTCAAAGTCTATCTTTATTGGCATAAATGTAGCCTTCCCTGCTTTCTTTTCCTTATCCTTTGCATGGACTATCTTTTCTATCCCTTCAATTTAGCCTATATGTGTCCTTAAAGTGAAATGAATATCTTGTAGGAAGTATGTGGTTGTAGCCTGTGTTTTTATCCATTCAGCCACTATATATAATTCAATAGCAGGTGTACAGATGGGGGTGGCTCCCTCCAGGTCCCTAAAAAAGCTCCTAATAGGCCATCTGTGGTTACCCCAGACAGAAAATATTGGTCCCAGATGATAGTTTACAGTGGCTGGAATTAAGTCACAGGGTTGCTTCAGAATTATCATTCAGAAAGAAGTTGGCAGGCCTGCCTCCAAAAACTCAAAGGAGCATGTCTCCTGGTGAAGCCCTGAGCAGCAGGACCACTCCTAGACTGTACCTAAGAGGTGCTGGAGCAGAGTTACAGAGCCATTTCAAGATCTGCTGTAGGAAAGAAGCAAAGTCAAAGAGCCTGTCTCAGGGCCTGGGCAGACATGTCTCCTGCCTGGTCTCGGGTTGACAGGACAAGAGGTTAAGAAAGGTTAGATCTGGGTCATAAGCCATCTAAGGGTCCATCATCAGAAACCAGGATTGTGGGCCTATTGCTCAGGGCATGGCTGTGACTCCTGCCAGGTCCCTTGGTGAATGGTGCCAGTGTCAGGACCAAGCCACATGGGGCTGTAGCCTAGTCCCCAGGGTGACGGGACTGTTTCTGGATGGGCAGCTGGGTCCACAGTCAGTGAGTCTGCCCCCTGGATGTGGGGCTGTCTTCTCACAATGGACCTCCTGATTCTTGGGTTCTGCCAAGGTTATACAATCTCCTAAAATGCCCACACAGGCAGCTTTGTCCACGTGGCTGGCAAATTATTATTGCTAAGGTGGAAATATAAGTGAGAACCTTCTAGTCCGCCCCTTTTCTGATGTTAGTCTCCAATGTTTTAAAAGTATTTGTCCTCAAGCTTCTAAATAGCAACTGCAAAAAGTGTTACAGCATATCCCAAACTAATACATTATAAGTTTCAACATGTCTGCAGTTGTAATGAATGAGGTTTTGAGTAAGGTCTTCATGGAGAAAATGGGCTTTTCTAGCTGAATGAAATATTTAGTTTGTATAATGAAATCCCTTTTCTCTTTCATTTCTTCTCTTGTCTTACTCATATGGTCTCTTTTGATAACTGAAACTATCTGTCAGCAACAGATATAAATTTTAGCCATAAAATTAGATATTTCGCAAAAAGAAAAATAGCCATCTCAACTTTGTGGCTTTTAGCAGCCATGTATCATAAAAAAAATCTGTGTTCCTGAATATGAGTGAATAGATTCAAGTAAGTACATGCTTTCCTGGATAGTCTTGCCAGGGAAGTCTGGGTCTGCTCCCAAGATAGGATTGCCATTTAGAGCAGGTGTTCCTGCTATTGTTTTTACCCTCCTTCTTCCTTCCCCAACATCTTTTAGGAATAAGGAATAGGAATAACGAATATATTTTCTGTATTCAGGTCTCTCTCTCTCTCTCTCTCTCTCTCTCTCTCTCTCTCTCTCTCTCTCTCTCTCTCTCTCTCTCTCTCTCTATCTCTCTCTCCTGTCAATCCTCACCAGAGGCTATTTTTGCCATTACTTTTTATAAAGAGTAAAAGGGAGTGAGGGAAGGGAAAAGGGAGGTGGGAAGAGAGACAGAGAGACAGAGAAACAGAGAAACAGAGAAACAGAGATGTAAGAGAGATATATCAATCAGTTGCTTCCTGCACCTAACCCAGAGTTCAAACCTGCAACCAGGTACTTGCCTTAGACTGAGAATGCTCTAATCACTTAGCAACACCAGCCAGGCTTCTTTGAAGACTCTTAACCAAGTAAGACAGGCATCTCAAGATATGGTAATATCTTAGACAAAAGCTTCCTTCATCTATGCATTTTTAATGAATTAAAAATATTTATGAAAATAA
>PVJN01043171.1:0-17915 GCA_004026805.1 Lasiurus borealis | reverse complement strand
TTCTCCTATGGGTAAAGATGCCATGTGAATAATTATATTGTGGTGGCTTAGTTAAAATAGAAATTTCAGAATTGTGGGTCAAGAGGTTAGCTGGGTAAATTTTAGGCAATAGAATAGGAACAGGGACCTGGTACTGCTTGGAAAAGATAACTTCCTGTCACTTGGCATGGCTAACTAGGTACCACCTTCTTTATGACTGGGAGCCTCTGACCCTTTTATGAACAGGGCTTTAGTTCTCATGGGAATGAACACACTCAGCATTTCCCTATGAAAGCTGACTCTGGAGTTGAGTGTCAATTTCACATAGCATAATTGCTCTCCAGGTTTTGTGAGCCCAGTTTCAGGGTCCTAAAAATAATTCTGGTGGGTCATCTGTGTCTTGTGACCTTATAAAGTTCAGACTGATTGTTGCTTCTCTGGAGATTAGGAATTGAGCTGTCTGATTTTATTTTCCAACCTTCTGTAGACATAGAATTTGGGAGTGAGTGCCACCTAGTGGTTATGATTAGGTTTTAAACTCAGCTTGAAATACTAGT
This sequence comes from Lasiurus borealis, assembly GCA_004026805.1. Lineage (NCBI taxonomy): Eukaryota > Metazoa > Chordata > Mammalia > Chiroptera > Vespertilionidae > Lasiurus > Lasiurus borealis. Next base: position 17,379 of record PVJN01043171.1, on the reverse strand, counting down.
TTTGGGGAAGCTGATGTGGAGGGTTTTTTGTTTGTTCGTTTTTTTTGGCCACCTTCCTTGCAGTGTAATCTCCTTAGACAAGTGGTCGGCAAACTCATTAGTCAACAGAGCAGCAAGCCGCAGCTCGTGAGCCACATGTGTTTGTAATTTGCCGACCACTGCCTTACACCATGAATGATTTTGGGGAAATTTTTGCTTTTTATTAAAAGACATTATTGTGGAAGCATTCAAACATTCACAGAAGTTGAGAGAATAATAGTATAATAAATCCCCAGGTGCCTGTCACTTTGCTTCAACAATTTTTTTTAAAAAAATACTATATTTTAATGATTTTTTACAGAGAAGAAGGGAGACGGGCAGAGAACTAGAAACATTGATGAGAGAGAAACATTGATCAGCTGCCTCCTGCACAACCCACACTGGGGATGTGCCTGCAACCAAAGTACATGCCCTTCACCGGAATTGAACCTGGGACTGACTATCCACTGAGCCAAACTGGTCTTGGCTGCTTCAACAATTTTTGACATTTTTGCCAATCGTGTTTCATCTACAGTCTAACCCCCCCCCCCTTTTTTCTTAATCAAGAGTATTTTACAGCAAGCCTTAGCCCTGGCCAGGTGGCTCATTGCTCAGCACACCAAAAAGTTGTGGGTTCAGTTCTGGGTTAGGGCACAAACCTAGGTTGTGGGTTTGATTTCCAGTCAGGGTGCATATGGGAGGCAACCAACCGATGCTTCTCTCATATTGTTTCTATCTTTTTCCCTTTCTCTCCCTCTGTTTTCCTTTCTCTCTCTAAAATCAATAAACATATCCTTGGGTGAGGATTAAAAAAATAAAGTAAGCCTTAGATATTATATAATTACACTTATAATACTTCTGCATGCATCTCATAACTGATAAGGATACTTCTTTTAAATAACTAACAAAATTTAACACTTTCATCTGTAGTACCTCATCTGTATTCAGAAGTTATCTATCCTCTCAGAAATGTCTTTTGACAGTTTGTTTGAATAAGGGTCCAAATGAAGCCCATGTATTACATTCGGTTGTTAGGTATCTTTTATTCTGTGATAGTCCCCTCCTCCTCTTTTTTAAAAAAGCATACTGTATTTTCCGGCGTATAAGACAACTTTTAACCCAGGAAAATCTTCTCAAAAGTCGGGAGTCCTCTTATACACCGAGTGTTGTCTTATAGGGCGGGTATATCCCAAACTCTATATTTTGACTGGAAAAGTTGGGGGTCGTCTTATACACCCAGTTGTCTTATACACTGGAAAATACAGTACTTTTATTGATTGTCAGAGAGGGAGAAAGAGATAGAAACATCAATGATGAGAGAGAATCATTGATTGGCTGCCTCCTGCAAGCCCCCTACTGAGGATTGAACCCATAACCCAGGCAACCCACAACCCTTGATTGGAATCAAAACTGGGACCCTTCAGTCGTCAGGCTGATGCTCTATCCACTGAGCCAAATTAGCTAGGACAATTCCCTCTTTAGTATTTTTATTTCATTGATTTATTGAAGAAGTAGGGAATTTGAATTATATCCCACATTCTTTAGAAGAGTTTGAGTCTCTTTACTTTCCTCTTATTTTCTTCGCACCTCCCTTCCTTCCTCCTTTTCTCTCTGTATAACAGTTACTCCATTCTGACCCTTCATGATGACCAATCTTGAGAAGTGAGATAAACAGTTTCTTGTCATCCATTTCCCCACATGACTATTGTTCTGAAACCTCATTTTACAAATCCTAGCATAGTGCCTCTCACAGGGTAGCCATCATCTTTTTTATTGAATGAAGAGGAAACAGGCACAGATGATTTGTTCATTTAAATGGGATTTAGATATACAGGAATATCAATGGAAGGCAAGCTATTACTTAGTGAGGGACATAAAAGATTGTGCTTCATGTGAACTCGTTTTTCGTTAGAGCTTTTTTCTTTTACAGGGAGATGGAATGACATCTGTATTTATTATCTTATTTCCCTCTACTAGAATATAACCACCAAAGGCGTAAGGGTCTTTGTTTTTGTCAAGTGATTTTTCTTGAGACCTAGAATAGTGCTTGGCACATAATAGGTACTCTAAATATAAAGCAAATGTCCCAGTGAATATTTTTCTATTTTTGCTTAGTATGTATTAGTTTGGAAAATAATCTGATCCTTGCTCTAGAGTTAAGACAGTTTTGAGTAGGCTCACGGAAACCCACAATTAGCAATCCTGCTCAGGCATAATTAATAATCTTGACCCTTTGACCTTTTGGGAGAAAAGAGACAAAATAGACCTATTTGGAACTCATGGTTCCTTTAGATGATAGTAGGTCTTCTTAGCCATTTTTGGTCTAGAGTCATACCATAAAAGGATTTCTTAGAAATGAATTGGCCTTTTGGGTTAAAGAAACATAGGCAAAATTAGCCAATACTTTCGTCACTTTGTGAGACATTTCTCTGTTTCTGTGTCTTGATATAAAAACTGAGGCTCTAAGTATTATCACTTTCTTTGTCCATTATTTGTTCTTTTGGTGATAATTCTTGCTTTCCATTCTAGAGCTAAAGTTGCAGACAAGATCCAGCTGATTAATAATATGCTGGACAAAGTCAATGAGATGATTATTGGTGGTGGAATGGCTTTTACCTTCCTTAAGGTGCTCAACAACATGGAGGTAGGAAACCAATAAAAAGTAGATGTGAAATAGCTCTTGATGAGACATAGAAAGAAAACCAGCTTTTGACATGAGCAGTAAAATCTCCCATTTTTATTTATTTTAACAAGTTGTTTTTCCTTTTATCTTAGAATTGTTCTTTTATATAGTATTGTATCTTCTTTCTGTCTACTTTGTGAGGTAATCGTGTTCTTAGTATAGAGGCTGATCCTCATAATTTTGGTCCCTTGTGTAGATTGGCACTTCTCTGTTTGATGAAGAGGGATCCAAGATTGTCAAAGACCTGATGTCCAAAGCTGAGAAGAATGGTGTGAAGATTACCTTGCCAGTTGACTTTGTCACTGCTGACAAGTTTGATGAGAATGCCAAGACTGGCCAAGCCACTGTGGCTTCTGGCATACCCGCTGGCTGGATGGTGAGTCACTTGGGTGGTTGATAGTGTGAGTGAACAAAAATATTTTGGTATCATTCATTCAACCTACCGACACGCATTTTTTTACAAAAATATATCTTTATTGATTTCAGAGAGGAAGGGAGAGGGAGAGAGAGATAGAAACATCAATGATGAGAGAAAATCATTGATTAGCTGCCTCCTGCATGCCCCACACTGGGGATTAAGCCCACAACCTGGGCATGTGCCCTGACCAGGAATCAAACCATGACCTCCTAGTTCATAGGTCAATGTTCAACCACTGAGCCATGCTGGCTGGGCCAACCAATAAGAATTTTAAAGAATCTTCACTGGAGGTCTGTTAGAAAAGGCTCCAAATGTTGCATTGAGATCCTCCTTAGAGAAGAATCCATAGGGGAAAAGCAATGGTATCAAGATTGCTGTTGTCTTCATAAGTAATGTGGGGACAAAACCATTTTTGTTTATCTGTTGATTTCTTAAGTATTTAACTATGTGCTAGGGATGGGGCTATTTTGAGTTATGTATTGCTATGTAGAAACCGGTATAAGAAATCTATGAAAACATAAGATAGTAAAAGTATACTGATTACAAGCAAGGAAAAATGTATGTGTATATTCAAGACTAATTTATTTGATTATAGTGTTCTCAATTTTAAGAGCTGTATAAAATTGTATCATGTTGACATTCTAGTTTGCTTAGTCATGTAGATTTTATTTAGTTCAGTGTTTCTCAAAGTGTGGTCCCAAGAACCATTAGTATCATTTTGGAATTTGTTAAAAACAACAATAGCCGAAATCGGTTTGGTTCAGTGGGTAGAGTGTCGGTCTGCGGACTTAAAGGTCCCAGGTTCAATTCCGATCAAGGGCATGTACCTTGGTTGTGGGCACATCCCCAGTAAGGGGTGTGCAAGAGGCAGCTGATCGATGTCTCTCTCTCATTGATGTTTCTAACTTTCTATCCCCCTCCCTTCCTCTCTGCAAAAAAAATCAATAAAATATATTAAAAAAAACAACAACAACAATAAAATAAAACAAGTTCCTGGGCCCACCCCAGACCTACTGAATCAGAAATTCTGGTGGGGTCAGAGGGTGGAGGATAGAGCCCAGCACTTATACTCAAACAAGCCCTCCTGGTGATTCTTATCTATGCCAAAGTTTGAGAACCACTGATTTATTCAGTGTTTTTCAACTTGGTACTATTGACATCTCAGTAGTTTTTGTTTTGTTATGGAGGGTTGTTATGGCAATAGAGGGTGTTAAAGGCATCTTTGACTACTAGGTGCCAGTAGCATCGCCCACTCTCTGGTTGTAACAAACAGAAATGTCTCCAGATATTGCCATGTATCCCCTGGGAAGGGACAGAACTGACCCTGACTGAATATCACCAATCTAGTTTCTCAAAATAATACACAATGATAATAGCGTGGCTAAGGAAGTTATTTTATCAAATAACCTTTGAGGTTTTCCTTTAGACTTGATCTTCTATAAAGGGCATGAACATATTTATAATTTTAAAGGACTGAAGAGTATCTTGGTTCTAGAAGAAACTCTGGTGTTCAGCCTTAAGTTCTGGTCTTGATAAAGGTATTTGTTTCTCTAAATAGATTTTCTTGGTAGCTCATCCTCTCTATTAACTCTATCCCATAGGGCTTGGACTGTGGTCCTGAGAGCAGCAAGAAGTACGCTGAGGCCGTCACTAGGGCTAAGCAGATTGTGTGGAATGGACCTGTGGGCGTATTTGAATGGGAAGCTTTTGCCAAAGGGACCAAAGCCCTTATGGATGAGGTGGTGAAAGCCACTTCCAGGGGCTGCATCACCATCATAGGTAAGGGGTCATCTATGGAGCTCCTACCAATGTAAGCTAGCAGAATTCTGAGGAAAGTAGAAGGGAAGTAGGTAAGTTTTCCTGGGGTTCTTGGCACAGTGAGTCTTGAGAACTAAACAGTTATATAATTTATGGAGGAACATGTTAATGAGATGGAGTTGGGGTTTCATCAGCTTCTGGTTTGGGCTTGCCAAGTACATGACTGAAGTTTTGGTGCAAATTCTTTTTTTCCTCCATTCCCATTTTTACTTGGCTTCTATTTAACAGGTGGTGGAGACACTGCCACTTGCTGTGCCAAATGGAACACAGAGGATAAAGTCAGCCATGTGAGCACTGGGGGTGGTGCCAGTTTAGAGCTCCTGGAAGGTGAGGTTCCTTCTTGATATTTTGGCTTATTTGGGGGAAGGATGAGGGTTATGCAATGAGAAGTGGGTAGAATGGAGTGGTGATAGTAGGTAGTATTGTCATAAGAAGTCATTTTTAGCTAGACAGTAGAAATGGAGGAGCTTGAAATTAATCTCCTGCCATCCATTTGAGGTGGGGAAGGGCCTATAGGAAAACTTATCCTCAAAGAGGTTATGGTCTGTCTAGTAGACCTGAGACCCAACATGTAAAGGATAGCCAACTCCTGGCCATATATCGTAAAGAAGAGCTGACATATTATTGGGAAGATAGAAAGTGACAGATAAGGCTTAGTGAATCCTATAATAATACTGTCTCTTTGTGTGTGTTCTCTCAAAAACAGGTAAAGTCCTTCCTGGGGTGGATGCTCTCAGCAATGTTTAATATTTTTCCTGCCTTTTGGTTCCTGTGCACATCCCCTTAATTAGTGAACTTAGTGCTTTCCACATCTCAACTTGATATTGTCAAGATTCATCTAATGGCCAAGAAATGCAGCCCAGGAACACTTAAACGGTTGCCCAGCATCTCAGCTCAACTTTACTGTACCATGTACTTGCTTTTGTTCTTCAGGATCCCATTTGAATTTCTTAGTGACTAAACCATTATGCATTCTACAGTGCGTATATTTATATATTTTTTCTGTTAAAAAAGTAAGCTGTTAGCTTAATTCTTTTCTTGGAGTAGCTTATTCTGATTAGCTTTGTCATTGTTTCGCTACTCGCATGAAAACCAGGTGAAATTCCAGTTGTAAGGAGAGGGAGACAAAGTTGGTCATCTGTTAAATAAATAAAAGTATTAATTGAAACTGGGATTCTTTTCCTGTCATACTTTGTTAGAATGAGAACATACTTTCAAAGGCTCAAATTATCTACATTTCTGAATGGAAGAAATGGGGTATCTGTCGTGGGGAGGCGGGATTAGATAAATGTCTACTGTTTTATACCACACATTATGATATTTTATTTTACATTTTATTTTTATCTGTTACACATGAATGTATTTTTTTTTTTTAATCTTTAGATTTTGTTACTTCAGAGAGGAAGGGAGAGAGAGATAGAAACATCAATGATGAGAGAGAATCATTGATTGGCTGCTTTCTGTATGCCCCTCACCGCAATTGAGCCCACAACCAGGGCATGTGCCCTTGACCAGAATTGAACCCAGGACCCTTCAGTCTGCAGGCCGACACTCTTTCCACTGAACCAAACTGGCTAGAGCTAATTTTTTTGAATATATGTTTTTACTAATTTTAAAGAGAGGAAGTGAAAGCGGGGGGGGGGGGGGGCGAGAGAGAGACAGAGAGAGACTTCAGTGTGAGAGAGAAACATCTATTGGTTGCCTCCCACACACACCCTGACCATGGTTTGAACCCGTAACCTTGTTATGTGCCCTGTGGTGCTCAAGACAATGCTCAACCAACTGAACCACACTGACTAGAGCCACATGAATATAAATTAAAGTCAAAGCTTATAACAACAAAAAAATAGCCCTCATCTCATTCCTCCCACTTGTGATTCCTACTCCCCTGAAGTGAACACTTTCACTTTCAACTCTTAGTTTTTTTTGTGTGGTATTTGCCTCCATATTTTAAGTAAAATGCTTACTCTGTTAACTTCCTTATATTTTTTTAAGAAAATTAAAAATTTTATACATGGGACAATTTAGCTTACTTATAGACTCATCCACAATACTTCTATTCTTCATTCTCCCAATATAGTTTTATCATAATTCTATATTAAATTATATAATTCTACATATTATTCACAGCTGAGCTATGTCATATGCTATGATTACATTTATTTATGTGACTTTTATTATTTTTTACAGGAAATATCTTTATTCAGGAGTCCTGGTTTTTCTTATTAAATTTATTGGGGTGAGATTGGCTAATAAGATTATATAGGTTTCAAGTGCACATTTCTCTGATCCATGATATATTGCATTGTATACCCCAAAATCAAATTATCTTCTGTCAAAAAGAAATTAGTTAGAAGAAATATTTTAATATTGCTATTTGCTTCTTGCTAATGAAAAGAAAATAGGATTCTACCAATTCTCCTATCTGCCTACTCCAGGACTAATGTAAAGATCAATTGAGATGTGGCATAGGAAAATGCTTCACAAACATTTGATTAAATCAGTGGTCGGCAAACTCATTTGTCAACAGAGTGGCAAACTGTGGCTCATGAACCGCATGTGGCTTGAGAGCCACACTTTGCTGACTACTGGGTTAAACTAAAATGTACCTGTATATAAAGCAAGGTAGCTTCCTGGGCTGAAGAAACTCCAAGGAGGCTAGTCACTAGGGAGAGAAAGCTGGGTGTTGCTACGTGATGTCATTACCCAGTGCCCACAGCCACTGGTTCAGGGCTGGGCTGGGTGTTGGGTCACATATTAAACCATGGGGTCTTGGTAGCATTGGCTGCAATTTGTTGGGGGTGTCACTCCAGGGTGGTGGCAGGGCCTGTGTCCCACTTGGGGGAAGCCTAATGTTTGTCGGCACACTGTGGTGCCATTTCTCTGTAAATGGCCAGTGTGTGTCATGGCAGCTCCTGTGTTGAGTGTCTGCCCCTGGGTGGTCAGAGCTAAGATTTGGAAACAACCTAAGTGCCCATCAGCAGATGAGTGGATTAAAAAATTATGGTACATCTACACAATAGAATACTATGCTGCAGTAAAAAAGAAGGAATTCTACCTATGCCTCCATCTTGACTGGAAGCCTCTGATCCATTGTGAATTTGTATATGTGAGGACAAACTATAATCTAGTTCTTTCTTTTGCATGTGGCTTTCCCATTTCCCCAGCACCATTTATTGAAGAGGCTTTCTTTTCTGCACAGTGTGTTTTTGTCCTCTGTGTCAAGAATTATTTGTCCATATACATGTGGCTTTATTTCTGAGTTCTCCATTCTGTTCTATTGGTCTATGTGTCCGTTTTTCTGCCAGTATCATGCTGTTTTGATCTAAGCTCTGTATTATAGTTTGAAGTCAGGCTTCGTTCTTTTTTCTTAGGATTGCTTTGGCTATTGGCATCTTTTGTGTTTCAGTACAAATCTGATGATTGCATTAAATTTGTATATTGTTTTGAGTAATATGGCCATTTTAACTATGTTGATTTTTTTCAGTCCATGAACACAGGATATTTTGCGTTTTGTTGCGTGTTTTTTTTAATCTTTTAATAATGCTTTGTAGTTTTCATTATGTACTTCATGTCTTTTATTAAGTTTATCCCTAAGTATCTTATTCTTTATGTTGCAATTGCAGAAGGATTTTTTTCCATTTCTTTTTCTGAAGTTTCATTGTTAATATATAGGAAAGCAGGGGATTTTGCACATTCATTTTGTATCCTATAATGTATTTATTTTTTTCTAATATTGGTGTTTTTAGGGTTTTCTATATATACAATCATGTCATCTACAAAAATGACACTTTTACTTTTTCATTCCCAATATGGATATCTTTTTCTTTCTCTTGCCTGATTGCTCTGGGTAGGACTTCCAGAACTGTGTTGAATAGTGGTGGTAAGAGTTGTATTCTTATCTTTTTTTCTGATTTCAGTTTTTCACCATTGAGTATGATACTGGCTGAGGGTTTGTTATACATGGCTTTTATTATGTTCAGATACTTTCCTTCTATTCCTATTTATTTATTTATTTTTTAAAATATATTTTATTGATTTTTTTACAGAGATGAAGGGAGAGGGATAGAGAGTTAGAAACATCGATCAGCTGCCTCCTGCACACTTCCTATTGGGGATGTGCCTGCAACCAAGGTACATGCCCTCGACCGGAATTGAATCTGGGACCCTTGAGTCCGCAAGCTGACGCTCTATCCACTGAGCCAAACCGATTAGGGCTCTATTCCTATTTTATTGAGTGTTTTAATTATAAATAGATGTTATATCTTATCAAATGCTGTTTTTCCATATATCAAGATGATATGATTTTTATCCTTTATATTGTTAATGTGGTGTATTAACATTGTTCAATTTATGTATGTTGAAACATTCTTATGCCTTGGAATGAACCCACTTGATTGTGATGTATTATTTTTAAAATGTATTATTATATTTGATTTGCTTGTATTTTGTTTAGGATCTTTGCATCTATATTCATCAGAGATATTATTGGTCTGTAGTTTTCTGTTTTTGTGTTATCCTTACCAGGTTTTGGTACCAGAGTTACAATGGCCTCAAAAAATGTGTTAGGAAGTATTGGCTCCTTCAAATTCTTGGAAAGAGTTTGAGAAAAATAGGTTTCAAATCTTTGAATGTTTGGTAGAATTCACTCATAAAGCCATCTATCTGGTTTTGGACTTTATTTTTGGGAGATTTTTGATGGTTGTTTCATTTTCCTCACTTTGTGATTTGACTAGGGAGCTTATATTTTTCTAGGAACTTACCTATTTCTTCTAGGTTATTGAATTTGGTGGCCTATAGTCTTTCATAGTATTCTAGTATGATCCTTTGTATATCTTTGATGTCTATGGTAATGTTTTTCATTTCTGATATTATTTACATGAGTCATTTTTCTTTTATCCTTAGTCTAGGCAGGATTTTGTCAATTTTATTAATCTTTTCAAAGAACGAGCTCTTTGTTATATTAATTTTTTGTTCTTTATTTAATAAAATAAAATATGAAATGCTGTAAGGTATTCCATAACCTACTGAAGCAAGTCTTGTCTCATAAGGGTATCTCCAGCACAGAAGTTTCCCCAGCATTTGGTCTCAGTTCTTCTCTAATTTTTATTTCCTTTCTTTTGCTGACTTTGGGTTGCTTGTGTTCTAACTTTATAGTTCTTTAATATGTAATGCTAGGTTGTTTACTTGCAATTTCTCTTTGTTTCTTGAGATAGTCCTGTAACAATATAAATTTCCCTCTTTATTATTGCTTTAGCTACATCTTAAAAGATTTAATGTCATACTGTCATTCTCATATTTTTTATCTCACCTTCCTTTATGTATTTGTGTTTATTGAACAAAGTTTTATGTTTTTATTATAACAAAAGGCAACTAAGTCTTAAGATTGTATACATATTTTAAAAAGCAACTTAGATCCAGTTGCTTACATTTTCATGTATTTTCTATTTACTTTTTTAAATTAAAATAAATGTTCCCCTGAAACATACCATAACACCTTATTAGAGATGGCCTTGTTGGAGGAGTTCTCTGTGCTCCCATTCCAGTTTATTCTGGCTGCCCTCTAGGTAACACTCTCTGGGATTCTTTTCACCTGCATTGGATCTCGCCTTTCCTGTATTCCCTTTCTTCCCTCTTTCTTGGTTTATTCTTCTTTTAAAACATGAAACTCCAGCCAGCTTCCTGAGAAAGAGTGCCTGGGAGGCAATATTTTAAGACCTTATATATCTGAAAATATCTTTATTCAAACTTGCCTGTTTGACTACAGAATTTCAGCTTATATATCAGTTTTTCACATTTGAAGACTGTTTTATTGTCATTGCTGAAAATCATTCTTCACTTGATATTAGCCAAAAGACCAAGAAGCAATTCTAGTGACATTCTAATTCTTTATTGTCTAAATAATTTTACCTTCCTTTTCCTTTCCTGTCATTGTAATGGGGTTGCTGGAGTGAGCAGAGGTAAACATGAAATTTCAAAAGTCCATGTTTAACCAGAATTTCTCTGCTGCGTAATTTGCATACTAAATATCTATTTCACCTTTATGGATAGAGAAATACTTGACCTCTTGGGGCAGGATCAGAGAGCTAGTAAATAACAGCAAATCGTCAGGTCCAGATTTATCTGACTCTAATGGTTGGTGCTTCTTTTTTTTTAATTTAATACATCTTTATTGTTCAGATTATTACAATTGTTCCTTTTCCCCCCATAGCTCCCTTCCAACCGGCTCTCACCCTCCCTCTGCCCTTACCCCCAACATTGTCCTTATCCACAGGTATATGATTTTTGTGCAGTCTCTTCTTGCACCCCCACACGCCCTTCCCCCCGAGAATTGTCAGTCCACTCCTTTTCTATGCCCCTGATTCTATTATATTCACCAGTTTAGTCTGCTTATCAGATTTTTAATTCACTTGAGTTCTAGATTCACATGTTGATAGATATGTATTTATTGTTCATAATTTTTATCTTTACCTTTTTCTTCTTCCTCTTATTATGGAATACCTTACAGCATTTCATATAATACTGGTTTGGTGGTGATGAACTCCTTTAGCTTCTTATTATCTGTGAAGTTCTTTATCTGACCTTCAATTCTAAATGATAGCTGCTGGGTAGAGTAATCTTGGTTGTAGGTTCTTGGTATTCATCACTTTGAATATTTCTTGCCACTCGTCTGGCCTGCATAGTTTCTTTTGAGAAATCAGCTGACAATCGTATGGGTGCTCCCTTGTAGGTAATGAACTGTTTTTCTCTTGCTGCTTTTAATATTCTCTCTTTGCCTTTTGCTCTTGGCATTTTAATTATGATGTGTCATGACGTGGCCCTCTTTGGATTCCTTTTGTTTGGGGTTCTGTGTGCTTCCTGGACTTGTAAGTCTATTTCTTTCACCAGATGTGGCAAGTTTTCAGTCATTATTTCTTCAAATATGTTTTCAGTATCTTGCTTTCTCTCTTCTGACACCCCCATAATTCGGACATTGTTACACTTGAAGTTGTCCAGAGGCTCCTTACATTATCTTCATATTTTTGGATTCTTTTTTCTTTTTCCTTTTCTGGTTGGGTGTTTTTTACTTCTTTATATTTTAAATCTTTGACTTGGTTTTTGTGATCCTCTAGTCTGCTCTTAGGTCTCTGTATATTTTTTATTTCAGTCAGTTTATGCTTAATTTCCAGTTGGTCCTTTTTCATATCCTTGAGGGTCTCGCTAAATTTATAAGCCTTGAGGAGATCCAACATGGCAGCATAGGTAAACACCTAAACTTCTGCCTCGCACAACAATTTCAGAACTACAACTTAAAAGACAAAATACATCATTCAGAATCACAAGAAGGCTAGCTGAGTGGAAATTCTACAACTATAAGGAAAGAGAAAAGCACACTGAGACTCACAGGAGCTGCACAAGTCAGAGGTATGGAGGCATGCCATTGGAGAGGACAACTGAGTACACACAACTGGCTTTCTCAATCTGGAGGGAGACACAAGCACCCAACAGCTTTGAACTCTGGTTCTAGGCAAGACTCTGGAGACTCAGACTCATACAGGGAGGAACTCAACTCTCTAGCTGCTGGTGAAACTCAAGGGCAGCTTTCTCTTAGAGGTGCTTTCATCGATTACCATGGAACACTGAGAACCAGGGTCCTCTTAGGGCAGGACTGACGGGAAGCCATTGCTGTTTGCTCTGCCCTGAGACTCAGCCCCATCCAAGTTGAGTGCAGCAGCTTTTGCATATGAATGGCCAGATCCTTTGAGTTTTAAACTTACCTAACAAACTGCAGCTGAGTCAGTGAGATCCAGCACATCCAAAAGAAGGCCCAAGACTCCACAGCAGCTTGTATTACTTCACAGCTGGGCCTTATCTGGGCACCTCCAAAACCCAAACTTTGCAGATCTCTCCATAGCTCCTGCTGGGTGGCCTCAGGCAGAGGGTAAGTTAGCACCTCCTTGGAGATCCAAGAGCCAGTGTACCCAAAGGTCAGAGTGGGGCCTTCCAGATCCATAAGGGACACACTCAGGGGGCAGACACAGTGAGCACCAAAGCCCTACTGAAGCAAGTCTTGTCTCATAAGGGTGTCTCCAGCACAGAAGTTCTCCCAGCATAGACACAGCTGATCTTCACAGCCAGTGGTTCTGGAGATCAATTCCTCCCACTGATACCAATAACAATTAATGCTTAACTACAACAAGACTGTGCACACAGCCCACAAAAGGGTGTACCAAGGGTGGCTCAGCTTCCCCAGTTACCTTAGGTGAACACTTGTGGTGTATCTCTTTGCTGGCTGTGTATACAGTCTTGTGTACTTAAGCCTTGATTGTTGGTATCACTGGCAGGAATTGACCTCCAGGCCAATTGGCTGTGAGGATCAGCTGTATCTATGCTGGGAAAACTGCTGGAGACACCCTTATGAGATAAGACTTGCAAAAGCCTCTGTGCTCAGCTTAGATGGGGCGGAGTCTCAGGGCAGAGCAAACAGCAATGGCTTATTGTCATCCCTGCCTTAAGAAGCCCCTTTGTCTCAGTGTCCCATGGTAATCACTGCAAGCACTTCTCAGAGAAAGCCGCCCGTGAGTTCCGCCCACCACCAGACCATGCAGTTTCTCCCGGAATGAGTCTGGGTTCCCAGAGTCTTGCCGAGAACTGGAGTTCAGAGCCCTCAGGAGCTTTTGTCTCCCTTCAGTTGAGAAAGCCAGCCACATACTCAGTTGCCAGCTCTCTCTGCACGCACACCTCCATACTTCAGCCTTCTGCAACTCCTCTGAGTCTGTGTGCTTTTCTCTTTCTTCCTAGTTGTAGAATTTCCACTCAGCCAGCCTTCCTGTGGTTCTGGTTGATGTCTGTTTTGTCTTACTTGTAGTTTTGAAATTGTGCGAGGCAGCAGTTTAGGTGTTTACCTATGCCGCCATTTTGGTTTCTTTGCCTAATTTTGTTTTTGAAGATGAGACCCACACACATTACCCATAGATCCAGCAAATTAAAGTTACAGCTGGGCTGGAATTTTAGCATACTGATGACTTCTCACTCCTCTTCCCCCTATTACTTTTCACCTAATACCTTATTTCAAATGTACATAGGAATTGAAAAATTGTAAAAACCCATAAACCTAGCACTTAGACTCTATAACTGCCAATTTACCCACCCATCAATCTGATTGTACCTTTTAAGTACTTTCTACTAAACTCTGCTTCCAGGTTTTCCCATTTATTTGGGTCATTAATCCAGAAAATGAATGGGGAAATTCAAATACTTGAGTACCTGCTTTATGCTTAGGACATAATGGAGAGAATATAGAATAACATTTGTCCTGAAGTAGTTTACAACTTAGACAATTTATGATCATGTAAACTAGAATAGTGCAAGGATGTGCTTCCTGATTTAATAAAGAATTAAGGTATTACTGATAAAACATGGCCAATGTTTAAGCTCAAGTATAGCATATTCACTTTCAACACGTAGACAATATATGCTTGCCTGTATATAGGTGAGATTATACTCATGTCATAAACTAATTCAATCCCTTTGGCTCAGTGTTTTCTGCTTCCCTTCTTTTCCTTTTTTATGACCAAACCTTCCCTGTAGGACATAAGAAAAATAAAAAAGAGGTACAGAATGAGACTCCTTTCTACCCTACCCAAGTTCCCTAGCTGCCAGTTTTTCTCCTTAGAAACAATAACTCTGTTTCCTTCAATGTGGAGTTAATGTGTGTAAAAAGCATATCTATGTGTGCATATACATATTAAATATATTAAGATATATATGGTGGCATATATAACAATCATTGTTTCTTTCAATGTGGAGTTTATGTGTGTAAAAAGCATATCTATGTGTGCATATACATATTAAATATATTAAGATATATATGGTGGCATATTATACACATGAATTTGTATTTGCTCTTCTGATTAGTGTTTTCTCCTTACCTTTTGAGTACTTGAACTTCTCTGCACTCTGGACTTCTTAGATCACAGTGTGCATTATATCTTTAATTCTCCCACATGCTGGCTGTATTCCTAAATTCATACTCTGATAAAAGACACTTGTTTCTTATTTGTGAAAGAACGAACTTGGGATAACAATATCCTCACCCCAATTACCATAGTACATTTTAGAAAATTCCCCTAGAATCTGGAGGACAAGAGCTGCCTGAAGCCATTCTTGAAGCTAGATTAGATATAGTTAGGGAAGGGTTGGTTATCTGGAAGATAAAGTGGTCTTCACCTCAAAGAGCAATCCACCCACTGGCTGACCTAATAAGTGAGTGAACAATCAATTACATGTATGAATTCCCACCAAAGACAGAGAATGTTATGGGTTGTTTTTTTGTTTTTGTTTTTTAAAGATTTAAACCTCTATTCTTTCATTTTTATTTTGCTTCACTATTTAGTCATGCTGGTTCTAAATAAAGCAAACAGTTCCTTGATTTACAATTAATTCATCCATTAAATCTTAATTGCTTTTTGGTTCTCCGAATTACTGGGCCTTGTTCATCTTCCTTGTATCTTTTATTAAAAATCCCCACCCAAGGATATGCATTTATCGATTTTTGAGAGAAAGAGAAACATTGATGTGAGAAACATCAATTGGTTGTCCCCTGACTTGCCCTGACCAGAGATAGAACCTGCAATCTGGGTACTATATGCCCTGATCTGGAATCAAAACCCGCAATCGTTTGGTGTATAGGATGATGCTCGTAAGTTAAAAAAGAAAGACAAATGAAACATTTTTTTATTAATAATCTTGGAATAAATATGTTAACAATTCATTAGTTATGTAACATTTTACAATTTTGAAAGAACTTTCACATATATCAATTAACCCTTACAACATCCCTGTGAGGTAGGCAGGGTCAGTGTTATTTTCCTATTACCAGTGAGGAGAACAAGGCTCAGAGGTAAAATAATGTCACACAGTTGGTAAAGGATGGAGCCAGGACTAAAACTTAGACATGCTGCCTCCCTGAGAACATTCAAGTAATGATTTCCTATGCTATATATAATGAACATTTCTCTCCTATGTTGATCAGATCTGTTTTTATAACTTTGATACCACCTTTTCCTAAGATCTAAAAGCACTCAAAATAAGACATTTCTTCCCTGTTACTGGAGTAATTCTCTATCAAATGGCATTCTAAGATAAAACTTGTTTGTGTTTTAAATTTTGAAAATCCTTGAATGTGAAAATTCTGTAAAAGTAATCATATGTTGAATATGTCAAACTTACTTAAACAAACTGCACAAACCTGTTTATATTTTTGAAAGCTTAGCAATCTTTCCCAATAAGGTATTTAGATGTGTATAAAAAGGGAAGGATGTTAGTAACTAAGTGCAGTTCACATCACTTATTTGTTGTTGGCCTTCTACAGGAAGGAAAACCATTAGAAAACTTTCAGTTGTGATCCCATCTTAAGTGTGACATCCTCAACAACAAACTAGAAGAAATGATCTGAATTATACCTACCAATAGGAGGAACGTTCAAGCAGTAGTGATCAAAGCATGTATGCATGCGGTAAAAAGGAAGAAAATACTTGTTCCTCAGTGGTTTTGCTTAGGTCTAGTGTAAATATATTTATTAAGGCAGTTTTTAAGCTATAGCATCATCTATGTTAAATTTAGAAATGTGAAATATGGTAGTTATCAACTTGGAAAATAACACTGAATATAAACTATCAAAAAGAGAGTAAAGCTCAATGGGCAAAAAAGGCAAGGGATAACAAACTACTCTGGTATAGAGAGAAAAAGAAAATGGAAACATGCAAGTTTAAAGTGAACTGTAGAACAGCAGGCATATAAAACAGGTTTTAAATATATGAAAATGGTACTAAGGTGTATTATTAGAAATGATATTTTTAAAATTCCAGTTTTGGCCTTTTAAATTTAAGAGCAATAGGGAGCAATTTAAGCCTATGGGAAGGAGATGGTGCAGAAAATGAATGGGATCTAGAAATGGGGTTGAGGATAGGGAACACCAAGAAACAAATGCATTCAAAACTGGATTTAGAATCTTAAATCCATCTTCTCCAAAGTATTAACTAAGTTGTGAGAACTATTTATAAAAGAAGGTGACAATAAAAATGACTATTTTAACTTACAAAAGAAAGTAGTACTTGAATGTACATTAGAAATTATGCTGTAAAGATCAGTTCACTGATCAGGCCACAGAAACTGAGACTTAAGTGCTTTTGTCAGTGATACATGGCAGAAAACTGCTTCCAAAAATAATTTTAAGACTCAACATTAGTGAAACTATTAAACAATTGCTTAACTTTTTCTATTTGAAGCCTAATGAAAAAACACTGGCAGCCTTACTTAAATCTAACAGTTTACATACATATGAAAAATACTGCAGCTGTCTTTTGTTTTCCAAGATAAAACTTGAGAAGATCTAGAATGTTCTAGTTCAGTATATTGGGCTCAAAACCAACTATGCATTTGAAATGCATCTAGATTATTC
>PVJN01043170.1:0-17915 GCA_004026805.1 Lasiurus borealis | reverse complement strand
GAAGAGGAGAGAAGAGGAGAGAAGAGGAGAAGAGGAGAGAGGGAGAGAGGAGAGAGAGAAAGAGAAGAGAGGGAGAGAGAGGAGAGAGAGAGGAGGAAGAGAGGGAGGGAGAGGGAGAAGGAAAGAGGAGAGAGAGAGGAGAGGAGAGAGGAGAGGAGAGAGAGAGAGAGAGAGAGAGAGAGAGGAGGAGGAGGGGGAGAGGGAGAAGGAAAGAGGAGAGAGCTGCGCACCAGGCCAGGGCGGCATTAGCCAAGCGGTGGCAGCGCCCAGTGTCCATCAGCGGGCGGACAGGGAGCGCGGGTCCGGGCGCCGTGGGACTGCCCAGCGCTAGAAGGGAAGGCAGCGGACGGGGAAGCAGCCCGTGGCTACAGGACAAGCACTGCCCGGTGCCTCTGACAGAGGTCGCCGTCCCCACGTGATGGGGGCCTGCAGTGCCCGCGGTGAGGGCGGGGCTGCCTGACGGGAGAGCTGCAGGCTGGCAAGAAAAAGAGGAAAAAGACAAAAAAGCGCTGAGTGTGCTCACAACCCTGCGAACACGCCGACCCAACGGGGCTGAGCGCTTCGGAACGGTTAGGACGGTGCCCGGCCGGCGAGGCTCAGGGGTTGAGCATCGACCTAGGAACCAGGAGGTCACGGTTCCATCCCCTGTCAGGGCACAGGCCCGGGTGGCGGGCTCCATGCCCAGGAGGGGGCGTGCAGGAGGCAGCCGGTCCATGAGCCCCTCTCATCTTTGATGTTTCTCTCTCTCTCCCTCTCCCTTCCTCTCTGGAATAAAAAACCGCTATATATATATTTAAAATGGTCAAGATGGCACACTTTGTGTTTTTCACCCCAATAAAAGGAGGAGAGAGCGGGGGGCCCCCGGTAAAGAGGACGTCAGCCTGTCTTCCCAATTCACAGCTGAGCAAACCGGGGCGCAGGGCAGAGCGCCGGGCCCAGGGACAGAGCCCCGGGCGGAGCGGGCAGGTCAGGACCGGCCGACTGTGGAACGCGGCGGAGTGGCCACTTGTGCCAGGGCCCAGTGGGTTATCTAGAAAATTCTCACAAGAGGAATTCCCACACCTGTGTGGCTGATATCAGCCGACGGTCCTTCAGGGCGCCCCCGCCCCCGCCATACCCCAAACCAGAAGAACGAGGGCAGGACGGGTGTCACGGGGTGAACATGAGAGAAACAGACCCAGACTCGAATCTGCGCCCTCTCCGAGAGCCAGGCGGGGACTGGCGCCTCGCCAGGAACACGGCAGCGGCTGAAGGGTTTTATTTTTCCGGAGAGGGCGAGGGCGAGGGAGAGGAACATCCATAGGAGAGAGATCCAGGGGCTGCCTCCTCTCCTGCACGCCCTCTCCGGGGATCACGCCTGCACCCCAGACCGGAGCCTTGACGGGGAGCCGAACCAGCAGCTTTTTTCCCAGGGAGATGTCGAGTAAACGGGGTTCAGCGGGCACCATGTCCTCGGTGCCGCCTCCCAGAGCCTCAGTCCGGGACAAGCGCTCGGAAAGGGGGTGCCATTGGGAGAGAAGGGGCCAGAGTGAGCGCTCCCATCCCCCCCACACCCCTGTCTCTCAGCTGCTGTTCCCCCCTGGTGTCCCCCAGCAGAAGTGCCCTCTGTGGGAGGAGCAGGCAGAGCAGGTCGGGAGGGTGCGGCCTCTGCTATGTCCCCCGCAGTTCCCCTGGCCCTGGGTGTGACTGAGTCAGGGCAGCGGGCACGGGGTGGGGGTGGAGGGGTGCAGGGATGGGCAGTACAAGGCCCCTGCCCTCCCCTCCTCCCGTGTCCCCTGGCTGTGCTGCCGGCAGACACCACCCGTCCATCCTGCTGCTGCCCCCTGAGCGCCAGACAGCTGGACTCTGGGCTCCAGGAGGCTTCGTTGAGCCTGAGGCAGGGAGACTGGGGGGCAAGGGGGACCCCCGCCCAAGGCCCTCAGGAGGCAGCGGCCTCGCCAGCCACTCTCCCCACAGCAGCTACTCCCCAGGGGAGAGGACACGGCTCCTCCCCCAGCAGCCACAGCCCCCCAGAACCCGGGGAGGACCGAGGAGTCCTCCTCCCTCCGGCCGCCCCGCAGGATCCGGGCTTAATCCGGAGCACGAGGGCGGTGGGCGAGGGAAGGGTTCGGTTTCACTGCCGCCGGTGCCCGAGCCTTGGCCCCGGCCCCGGGCACAGGAGCGTGGGCGCGTGGCCGCCCCGCCTCTCCCAACAAAGGCGGCCTTTATTCACGGGGGACGCCCTGCATTCCATCCAGAGGCGGACGCGGGACGTGGGGAGCCGTGTGTCCGGCCATACCTGGGTCCCCACCGGGCAGGGAGGGGCGAGGCGGGCCTGGGGCCTGCTGACCCCATTCCCCACGGTCTGAACGGCCGCCCACAGCCGAAGGCAGGCCTGGCACCCCGAGGCCCCGTCTGTGCTCTGCTCTGGGGAAAAGTGCCCGGTCCTTCCAGCGGCGGCGGCGGTGGGAGGGGCCGTGCCTCCCGGAGCACAGGGCGCGGAGGGGGCGCGGGCAGGTCCACGGGAGGAACTTGGAGGCGGTTCTCAAAGCAGGTTCCAGCTGGCACGGACGCCCCTGGCTCCATGGCCCGTGGGCACTGAGGGTGGCAGGCCCAGGGGGACGGGGAGAGGGATGGCCACACGAGGGTGCTGGTGCGCAGGGAGCAGCTCCGGGAACTGGGGCGGAGGAGGAGGGTGCTGGCCGTCCCGGGTGTCCCTTCCAGCAAGCCGAGCCCCAAGTGCGGGTCCGGGTCCTCAGTCTGTGGTGCCTTCTGGAGTCTCGGGGTGGCTGTGGCCCCGGGAAGGGAGGAGATCATCCCGTGAGGTCCCGTCTTCCGGGGACGGGCGCTTGGTGCCGGCTCGGTGCGCCTCCCCGGCCTGGCGCTGGGTCCGGCTGTTCAGCTTCCGGTTCGTCTTCCTGTCCGTCCGTCCGTCCGTCCGCCCGTGAGGCCGGGGCCGCTGGTGTCCAGCTCCACGGCCCGCCAGGCCTAGGCCTCCTGCGGGAAAAAGCCCAGCTTGGCCAGCGACATCTCCTTCCGCAGCCGGGTCACCTCCCAGAACATGGGCTCTGCTGCAGGCAGAGAGAAAGGGGGGCAGCTTGGCGACAGCTCGGGGTCCCCTCGGGCCGACGGCCCGGCCCACCCCTGGCTCCCGGCAGGGCAGCGGGCAGGCACGCTGGGGCTCCCCCGTCCCCCCGGACCGACGGCCTCGGGAGTGGCTGGACCCTCTGAGGCTCCCGCCTGAGGCTGAGCGAGGGCCGGAAGCAGGGGGCCCTTGCTCCCCCAGCCCCGCACAGGCGAGCGGGTGCACCGGCCGCCCACTCCCAACGCCTGCCCTCCTCTCCTGCCAGGCCTCGCCGGGACCCGAGCAGAGCGCAGGGCACAGGGCACCGGGTGCAGGGCACACAGCCGGAAGGAGGGGCCCCTCGGGGCCCAGTCCTGGCCCGGCGGTGGCCTTCGCGGGGGACCTGGCCCCCACGGGCGCAGGGAGAGGCGCCCACTCCAAACTGGTTCAGGAGACTCTTAGGGAACCGGGTTTGGAGGAGAGGGAAGCCAGGCTGTGCAGGATGGGACGGGGTTGGGGGGTGGGGGCGGGGGAGCGGGGACATGAGAAGGCCACCCCTGAGGAAGAGGGGTCCCCAGGAGGAGGCCCCTCATGCAGGTCCTCAAACGCCAGGCCAGTGACAGGGAGCTGTCCCTGCAGGCCCTGGGCCAGGGAGACAGCAGTCCGACCCGGTGCAGGGATGGGGGGTGGGAGCATCAGGCTCACGTCCCCGGGAAAACGGGGTTCAGAGGCTCCTTCTGCAGCTCCCACCCGCGCCGGGCTCCCCAGCCCTTTCCTCTCACCCACCACCTCCTTCTCCCTGAGTCCTGGCCCCGGACTGAGGCCACCCCTGCGGACCGGCCCCATCCCCCGGGCGCCACCCCCGCCGGCCACCAGAGGGCGCTCACCGTCCTGCCGCACCAGGCCCTGCTGGATGTAGCGGATGTAGGTGAAGAAGTTACACACCGCGGTGATCTGTGGGGAGACGCGGGGAGCATGGGGCCAGCCCGTCCTCAGACTCGGGGTCCCCTCCAAAGCCAGGGCAGGCCAGAGGCCAGAGCGGGAAGCCCCAGGTCCTGTCCCATCTGAGCCTGCGCCGAACGGGCTGTTTCACAGCAGCAGGACTATTACACCTTCTGCTAAAACATTTCAGCCAAAGGGCACGGTCTGGGGAGGCAGCGGGAAAACCGAGCCTCCAGAAACGAAGCCAGCTGACCACGGTGGGGGTCACGGGGCCAATGGTGACCCCCGGCAGTCTGCTCAGCCTCCACGCCCACCCCCACCAGCCGGGTGCTCCCGGTAACCCAGGAAAGACAAGAGGACCGGAAGCCGCTCACCTGGCAGCCCTGGGTCCCCATGCCCCCCGAGACCCCTGCCCGGCGGAGGCTGCTCTGCCCCGCCCTGTGCTCGGACCCCGGCCCTGCCACGAAGACTCTCACACAGTGGAGAGGGCATTGCTGGTGCCCTGCCAGGCCCCTCCCCAGGCTGGGGCCCCCGCTCCCCGAGGCTGAGTGTGTTGGCCACTCATGGCTCCTAGGTGCCCCTCTGTCAAGGTTAACGGGCACAGGGGTGTATAAAATGCCAGAACCGCCGAAACCGGTGTGTCTCAGTGGATAGAGCGTCGGCCTGGGGACTGAAAGGTCCCATGTTCGATTCCGGTCAAGGGCATGTACCTTGGTTGCGGGCACATCCCCAGTGTGGGGCGTGCAGGAGGCGGCTGATTGATGTCTCTCTCTCTCATTGATGTTTCTGGCTCTCTGTCCCTCTCCCTTCCTCTCTGTGAAAAAATCAATAAAATATATATATATTTTTAAAAAAGGCCAGTACCCTGGCCTCGGGGTGGAACCCACTCAGCAGCAGCCAGACCCCAGCCACAGCCACACCCCGCTTTGCTCCAGCACCTCCCCTGGCCTGCACCCTACCCCCGCTGCTGTTCTCTCCAGGGCCAGAGCCATGCACAGCACTGCTCTGAGGCTCAGTCTATAGGGAGACGGCCCTGAGGCAGGCCAGCAGGCCGCTGGCCGTGCCCACAGCAGCCCCACTGCACACCCACACTCTGGGGAAGGGGTGTCCCCAGTGTGGGGGCCCCAGGCGGAGCATGGGCTGCGTGGCCCCGTCCATCTCCACACCTCTCGGAGCCCGCTCTGCAGTTCAAGGTCGGGGCCCCCCCGAGTCCCACCCCAGGGGGGCCCCCTCAGGAGCCGAGCGGAGCTCTGCGGGGTGACTCACCCTGGCCCGGGACGAGGGCGAGATGTAGTAGTGACTCTCCGAGTCCCCGAGCCGGATGCGGTGGCGGCAGGCCCGGGCCAGCCCGCTCAGCGCACAGGTGCTGCGGGAAGCAGAGGGGCCGAGGGGCTGCTGGGCTCACGCGCCAGCTCCCCAGGGGGAGGCGCAGCGGGGGAGGGCACGGCGGGAGGGGCAGCGGGCAGACACGGGGGTGGACCTAGTGTCCCCTCCCCCCAAGAAGCCCCGTCCCTCCCTCTTCTATCCGGTGCCCCTGTCCCCAGCCCAAGACGGGGCAGGCCAAGAATCCCTGGGATGGTCCTCCTAAACTAGAGCCCAGCCAGGGCCCTGCCCTCAGCCCTGGGGGCAGGAGAACGTGGGCAAACCCGGGCCAGGTGAACCGAGAAGCCCCTAAGACACCTCTCCTGCTGGACTGGGCCTCGGCCCCTCGCCCCCTCCCGGACGAAGCCGGAGTCCACCTCCCCTCTGCCCGGCCACTGAGACCCCCGGCGAGGCCAGGCCAGCAGGGCCTTTGCCGGCTCCCCTGCTCCTGGCCGCCCTGGGCCTTCTCCTGCGCTCGGCCGGGCGCCTCTACGGCTCCACACCACGCCCCTCGTCTGCCCTGCTGCTCCCCACAGCCCAGGAGAGAAGGTCACACAGGCTGCGTGGCTGGGGGCCTATCAGAGCCTCTGCTGCCTGCAGGGTCACCGAGACCTCCGATTGGACCAGGGAAGGCAGCTGCTGGTGGTGGTGTGGGAAAGGCTGGCGGAGCGGGTTCTAGCCCTTCCACTCTCACTCCAGCCTCAGCCCGCCTCCCTGCCGCCGCCGCTCCCCCCACACACCCACTCGGGGGGGTTTCTGTTGAGACACCCCAGCTTCTCCTGCTGGACTCATGCAGCCCCCTCTGCCCACGGCCCTGCCCTCCTCGGCGAACTGCTGCCTCCCGCGCCCCCTTCTGTAAGGAGGCTCCCACCCAGGCTGCCAGGGGAGCTGCTCCCCAGGCTCCGCCCTTGCTCCCCTGGCCGCTGGGCTCTGCTCAGCGCGGCCCGGGCAGCAGGACGGACAAGGTGCCAGAGCCTGGGCCCGAGGAGCGGCGGGCAGAGCGGCCACTGACGTCACTCACGCGTCAATCGGGGCCCGGAAGCCGCTGGGGAGAGAGGGGGTGGGAGAGGGCGGTCAGGCCGGCCAGGGGGAGGGACCCCCACCCCCAACTCCCTGCAGAGGCTGGGGCCTGTCTCTCCCTGCAGAGGCTGGGGTCTGTCACTCCCTGCAGAGGCTGGGGTCTGTCACTCCCTGCAGAGGCTGGGGTCTGTCACTCCCTGCAGAGTCTGGGGTCTGTCACTCCCTGCAGAGGCTGGGGTCTGTCACTCCCTGCAGAGTCTGGGGGCTGTCACCCCCTGCAGAGTCTGGGGTCTGTCACCCCCTGCAGAGTCTGGGGTCTGTCACTCCCTGCAGAGGCTGGGGCCTGTCTCTCCCTGCAGAGGCTGGGGTCCGTGACCAGGGGGGCAGGATGGTCAGTGGGCAGAGCCCCGTCCCTCTTCTGTCCGGGGCCCCCCGACCCGGCCCACCCTGAGCCACTGGGTGCCCCCCCTATGCAGGCAGAGCTCCCCCTCCCTGCCAGGCCCTCGGTGGGGGCTTTACGGGGAGCAAGTGGGCTTACTTGGTGCTGCCGAATCCAGCGGCGGCCGCCTTCAGCGCGGGTGGCGTGCCCGAAGCCACGGGCTCGATGGTGAGCGTGTTGTCCTCCACGGCGGCCCGCACCAGCGCCGAGAGCTGCGCGGACCGGGGCGCGGTTGGGCGGTGAGGGCGGCCGGGCGGGGCGGGGGTTGGGGGATCCCGCCAGCCGCCCCCCACTCACCTCCTGCTCCGTGAAGTCCAGGCAGGGCCCCACGTCCTCTCGGTACACCCGCCCCAGGAAGGGGCTGCTCTTGTCCAAGGTGGGCGACTCCCTCCAGGCCTGGAACTCGGCAAACAGCGTGCTGTCCACCTGCGGGCGGGCGGGGCGGAGGGGGCGGTCAGGGGCAGAGACAGGGACGGTCAGGGGCAGAGACAGGGACAGGCAGCACTGAGGAGGTGGGGGCAGGGCGGGCGCAGGGCAGGCCCGCAGCATGCTGGGGCATCCCAGGGTCCCCCGGGGCCTGTAGGAGTCCCCAGCCCCGAGAAGGGGCTCCCCGCTTCCCCCTGCACCAGCCTCTGGCCGCCTGGGCCTCCCTGCGCTGTGTCCCCCGGCACTGCCTGACACACCTGGTCCAGGCTACATCGGGGAGACCCCCTGCCTCTTCCAGGAGCAGCTAGAGGGACCCCACAGGTCCGCCAGGCCCCGCACACGCAAGCCCGCGCACACACAGGGGGGAGCACAGGGCGAGGGGGGGTGCATGCAGCGTGAGAGAGGCCGAGGGAGGAGGGCGCCCTCCGAGCCGTTACCTGCCGGGCGCAGGAGAGAGAGGTAGCGGAGGCGGGGGCTGCGGGCCGCTCCCCAGGCGGGAGCTGCCAGGCCGGCTCGTAGGTGAGGTGAACGGCCTTACTGGGGACCACACAGAGGAGCAGGGACAGGAGGGGGGGCAGCCCGGGCTGGGCGGCGGGGCCCGCAGGGCGGACAGACGCCGGGCGCACAGGACAGAGGGAGGAGCAGAGGTTAGTGCTCGGTCAGACGCGCGGGACTCAGAGAGAGGGGAACCAGAGGCCCGGCCTGCGCCTCCTCCCGGGGACACGCTGAGACCCGGGACGGGACGGGAGGGGGTAGGGGCCGGCTGGGCATCAGGGACCCCAGGCAGCCGGGTCCCTCTGGAGCCCTCGTGGGCGCTTGCTGGGTGTGGCCTCGAGCTGAGCTCCCGACTCTCCCGGCTCTTCGATTCCCCTGTACCCAGAGCCCCCACCTCCCACGTGCAGAGACTGAGGCGCCAACAAGGTCCCCACTTGCTCGAGGACAAGGGTATCCCTGGCCACCGTCCAACCGGAACCACGAATTCCATGCACCCCGCCCAGGAAGGAGACAGCCCCCCCACACCATGCTTGTCCCGGCACCACAGCCAGGGGGTCCCCAGGACGCCCTAGGGCGGAGGTCACAGGTAGTGCTGGCCTCAGGGCTGTGACCACACGGCCAGCAGAGGGCAGGCGCTCAGGCCAGAGGCAGCTGGGTGCTGGGACGCCACCTCCACGTGGGGGAAGGGGGAGGGGTGCCAGGCCCCCCAGACTCCACACCAGGAGCTGAGGGCCCCAGGTCTCATCTGGTCGGAGGACACAGACGCCCAGAGAGGCAGGGCCGGCTCCAGGCCACACAGGGGGGGATTGGGGGGGGTGTCAGGTCTGGTCCACGGGGCCCCCCCCGCACCTCACCTCTCTGCCTTCCTTGTCGGCGGGGGCGGCGGCGGGAGCGGAGGGGGCGAGGATGTGGCCGGCGGCAGGGCAGGCGAGCGGGCAGAGGGCGCTGCTCGTGCTCTTGTGGCGCAGGTGGCCTTTGCGGGGCGCCGCCTTGGTGGGGCTCAGCAGCTGGGGGTGCAGCTCGCGGTTGGGAGAGGCGGGCGTGGACGTGATGACCAGCGTCTTCAGGGCCGTCACCTCTGCCTGCAGCATGTCGATCTGGCCGGAGCGAACGGGAGGGCTGCCGACCGTCCGCACGGGGCCGCCGCCCCCCGCCTGCCCTGCAGCCAGGGCGGCAGCACGGGGCACCCACCCCACCAGGCACCCACTCTGCGAGCCAGACACCCCTGTCGGGGAGTGGCCTCCGTCGGAGGGACACCCAGGAGCCAGGACAGCCCGGCCCCCCGTTTCACAGACACACAGGTGCGCCCCGAGACAGGAAGCGACTCCCCGGGCTCTCAGCAGACGGAGGTCCCCGTGTTGAGTTGTGTGTATGTGTGTGTGTGTGTGTATGTGTGTGTGTCGGGGGGAGGGAGGTGCAGGGGGGATGACAATGACCCTGGGACCCTCCCAGGCCCTGGAAGGCCCCCGAAGGTCTCTGTGGCCCCGAGAATTTCAGCGAAGGACTCGCAGCCCCACCCTCTCTCTGGGCCTCGGGGTGTCCGTCCCTGGCGCCCCCGGGGCCGTGCGGGGTCTGATGGGACCGGGCAGGTGTCGGGGCTCACCTTGCCCCAGGCCTCCTTCAGCTGCTTTTCGGAGGCCGCCTGCTTCGTGTTGGCTTCTCGCACCATCTTGTGGGCTTCCTGGGAGGAAGGCGGGGGTGAGGGGGTGAGGAGCCCACGGCCGCCCAGCCGCCCGGCCCCAGGGCCCCCACTTACTCCCCCACCCCCCACCCCCACCGGCCAGCGCACCTCAAACAGGCTGGCCGTCAGCTCCTCCAGCTCCCGCTCCAGCTGCTCCCGGACCCGGGACAGCCGCTCACACTCCTCGTCCTTCAGCTTCAGCTCCTGGGGCACCAGGGGGGTGGCTGTCAGCCCGAGGGGGCGCTGGGGCTGACACTGGGGTGACCAGGCTCCAGGCCGGGTCATCTGGGGGTGGGGGGCAGGGGGGACTCTGAGCTGGCCTCTGCTGCTCTAGTTTACGGGGTGCTTTCCGTCCGGCCGCTGGCAGGAGAGCAAACCCCGGCTGCCAGTGCGTCAGAGTTTTCGGGGACAGGTTTTCGGGGCTCACACGTCTACGAATCTCCCCAAAACTGCCCTGTCCTTTGTCTGTACTTCCCTGTGTGTGCCCGCACAGGCCCGGACAGGTGCCTGAGACCCCTGGGCCTTTCGGGGCGCCCCGCTCTCCCCGGCCCCCGGCCCCCACCTTCTGGGCTTTGTGCAGCTCCTCCTTCAGGAACTCGGAGCCCTTCTCGCGGATCTCCATGGACGAGCTGCGCAGGCGGGCCACGTCCAGCGGGGGGGCGGCGGCGGGGGGGCCCTCCTCGCCCGGGGCCCCCTCCCCTGCGGAGCTCTCCGCCAGGGCGCCCGGCGGCTCCCTGTGGCTCTGGCAGGAGCCCCCGCGCTTCCAGGCGGCCGGGACAGCTTCGCGGGGCGCCGGGGGGCCCTCGTCCGGGCGGGGGGGCTGGCTGCGGGGCAAACAGCAAGCATCGGAGGCAGTTCTCCGACCGAGAGCCCCAAGCCCAGGGACCCCGCCCGGGCAGCGCAGCTGCCTGCCACCCTCAGCCTCAGTTTCCCCACCTACCAAACAGGGGTACCACCAGCCACAGGGCAGAGTGGCCAAACACGAAAGATCTTGGGGGCAAGACTCCTTCACCTTGGTCCACCACCCCCCCCAACACTCCAGCTCAGGGCCTAGGTCTCTGTGCAGCACACAGTAGGTGGTCAGCACCCAGTAGGTGCTCGGCTCTGGGACTGTCTTATTCTTCATCAGGGCTGAGCACCCGAGTTTCCACCCCTGTCGAGTGTGGGCAATCCCCACGGTCCCGCCTCCAGGGCCAATGACTGCAGAGAGATGGGCACAAAACCCACTGAGGCACCCTTAGGGGGAACTGCTTTGGCTGTTACTGTCCATGCAAATTTTATGCAAATTAAGGGCGGGTCAAAGAAGAAGGGCCAGTCATGGTCAGCAGGGCTGAGGCCCAAAGGTTCTTCAACCTCCAGGCAGGGCAGACCCACTCCCTTCCCCCACCCCCCACCCCCACCACCTGCCTCTCCCTGGCCTGCCTAGTGAACTCCCCACACCCCCACTCTGGGCCTTAGGACCCTCCTCCCCGCCGGGTTCACCTCCTTTGGCCAATCCCCCCTCCCCCCTGCAAGAGGTCCCGGGGAGGGGGGAGGGGAGGAGGGAGCGCGAGGCCTTAGCCAGCGGTGCTTTGTGCCAAGACAGCACCTCTGGACTCGCTCACTCAGCAAAAGCCGCGGCTCCTGAGCCAGCAGCTTCTGAGCGGCCGGGGCCGGCTGAGGGTGGGGGCTGGGCAGCCGCGGGGAGCAGGCGGAAGTGGAGGGAGGGGGCTCCGGGGGCCCACACGGGGCGGAGGTGGGGGAAGGAAAGACCAGGCCAGAGAGTCGTGGGATCCTGGATGGCGGCGGGGACTGAGGGAGGCAAAGCCGGGGACTGGCCTCCTCCTTCTCCTCCTCCTCCTCTGGACCCGGGACCGTCAGCAGCAGCCCCAGCCTCAGTTTCCCCCAGGGCACCGCCGAGCAGCCCTTTCCTCACCCTTCACCGGGCCCTGTCCGGCCGCCCGCCCGCCCAGCCACCTCGGCTTTGGATCCGGGTCAGAGTGTGGCCTGGAGGTCTCGGGGCGGGTCCAGCTGGCGGGGGCCCCGGTGAGGGGATGGAACACCCCTCCTTCGCTCCGTCAGCAGAGCGTGTGCCGGACAGACCTTCCTACCTCCCTGTGGGAAAGGCTCCCTGGGCCTGGGGCTCGGGCAGTGCCAGCGGGTCCCTGGCCTGCAGCCGGCGCCCTGGGACTCACACTCACACTGGCTAGCACCGCCCGGTGCTCTGCCCACCATCCATCTCCTTCCAAACTCACAAGCAGCGAATCCTGTCCCCGTCCTGCCGACGAGGGAGGGCGGATCCCCGCGAGTGGCCACACCTGGCCAGGTCACAGAGCCAGCCAGCCGGTGGCAGTGCGGGGACAGTGGCCAGGCCCTCCGCCCGGGCCCAGCACCCCCAGTGGGCGGGGTGTGAGTGGGGGGATGGGCGCTGGGCCCCGGAGCGGGGACCGCTGGGCCCAGGGGACCGGGAGGCTCCTCCAGGGCTGCAACAGGGCAGCCCAGGCTGCGTGTGAGCCCGTGGGAATGTCCCGGAACCCCCTGCCCCTGCTTCCCGCCTCCGGCTCGGGTTAAACCGGCAGGAGGTGCCCTGGCAGTTAAAGGGCAAGTGCCCCGGCTCAGCACCGGGTAAACGGTGGGCCGTGCACAGGCCACAGCCACGACTGGCCGACACCCACCCCCCTCTCCCATCCCCCACCCAGGGCTGAACCCTCTGGCCCAGAGAGCCTCACCCACGGCAGTATGGAGATTGGGGCTCGGCCCTCGATCAGGGGGGCAGCCGGCTCACCCACTGTGATAGAATAAGCACCAGATCAGAGGCCCAGGGTCGGGGGATGGCCCACGGGGACTGCCCAGGACACAGGCAGGACCCCAGGCCCCAGGAGCCCAGACTCTGTGCCTGTCCCTCTGCAAGGCCCACCCGCCCTGTCCCACGGGCCCGCCCAGGAGGGAGCATGCCAGCCCCGCCCAGGACCCCGAACTTGGCCCACCGGTGCGGCCTGGGCCTCTCCCGCTGGTCCCCAGGCCAGGGTGGGGGTGTGGCCAGACAAGCCCCATCATTTTCCCAACCAGCCCCCCTGCAGCCCGCGGCCAGGGGGTGGGCCCTGTCCTGCCACTGGAGGAGACGGAGGTCCCGACAGTCCCTGCGTCACCCCCTCCTCCACGCCCTCCCCCCGGGACAAACCTAGTGCACAGCCCACGGCCGAGCGTGGAGACCGCAGGCCGCCCTGTGGCCACCAGCCGTCCAGCTGTCCAGTGCCGGGGCCAGGAAAGGCCCACCCTGTCCCGGGGGTAGGGAGGCAGGACCTCCCATCTGAGGACCCTCTTCCTCCCACTTCCGGCCGGAGGCCAGCCCGCTGACTCAGAGCCTCAGACTAAGCAGGGACCGGGCCCTCCCTCCTTGGGTCCAGCCCAGGCCGGAATGTCATCCTGCACAGTCTCAGCCTCCGCACAGGCCGGCGGTGCCCGGGTGTGACCCCTCCGTGGGGAGGACACCCCCCCAGAGGAGCAGGGGCTCCCACGGAAGTGCGTCCCCGTCTCCCCCGAAGTCCAGGCCCCGCCCCCCGCAGACACGGAGCCCAGCCTGCAGGATGCGGCCCCGGGAAGGCCGGCGCAGGGGCAGGAGACGGGAAGAGCAAGGTCACAGGTGGGGTTGTCTCCTCGAGCCCCGGCAGGCAGTTCAGACAGGAAGCGTCCTCGGGGGTCACCTCCCCGGGCAGCACAGGGAGTGGCGGAACGCAGACACTGTGCCCTCTCTCCCCGTCCAGGCCGCCCCGGAGGGCAGCGGGCTTCTGTCCGCAACCACCAAACTGGGCCCAAAAGTGAGGACCCCGGATCCTAGCGTCCCGTCACCCAGCACCCAGCCCTGGACAGCCCAGCCAGCCCCGAGGGCTCTGCCCCAACCTCTGCCTCTGCCTTCACTGGTGCCCAGGTCACCTCTGGGAGCCAAAGGCCCCTGAGCTAGCGGGCATCACCGGTCCGGTAAACGGGCAGCGGTGTGGCCGGCGAGGGAACTGGGGAAAGCGGGGGGGCTGGAGGGGTGCTGGGACCCTCCCCTCTGTCTGGGGCCACCGGGTCCCGGGGTTAGGTGGTCAGCGGGAACCTGGCCGGGCCCAGCTCCGGGCACGGGCCCAGGCGGAGACTCCGCACCCGAACTGGCACTCAGAGGTGCCCAGTCAGCCCCGAGGGCATGAGGTCGGGGGTCACCCACAGACGAGGCGCGGATTCCCCAGGACAGGTTTCCCTGTCGGCTCCCAGCCCAGCGGGCTCACCCCCCAGGAGAGGCCAGGTCGGCAGCGCCAAGCCCCCAGCATGTGGGACCCTGGGCCCGGGCCGGGCAGGTCCGCGCCGGCCCACCCGCCCGGCCCCTGGCTGGAGAGGAAGGTGCCGGGCGCAGCTGCCACCACACGCAGGGCGGCACCTCCCTGGGCCACTGCCAGAGAGGCAGTCCGCATCCCGGTCTGGACACGAGGTTCGGAGAAGGATGGCGGCCGCGTGGCCGGAAGTGGCCGGCTGGGAACTGAAGCCAGAGTGCTGGCCCTCGTGGGTCATGTGACCTGTCACCCAGAGAGACCCGGAGAAGTGAGGCAGGGTGCAGGCGGGCTTTGAGGAAGTTGGGGACGGTGCCCAGCGGTGGGCTGCACCCCCGGCTTCTGAGAAGCTTAGGGGGGTTCAGAGCTAGAAGGGGACACGCAGACGCAAAGGACTCTGGGAGAAGGCTTGTGGGAAACCAGGGGCTGGATGTGGGGGGAAAGAACAAATGGACCTTGCAGCAGTTAATTAATGTGGTCGCCACCCAGGGAATGAGCCAAACCGGTTTGGCTCAGGGGATAGAGCATTGCCCTGTGGACTGAAGGGTCCCGGGTTCAATTCCGGTCAAGGGCATGTATCTCGGTTGCGGGCACATCCCCAGTGGAGAGGGGGGGTGGCGTGCAGGAGGCGGCTGATCGGTGTCTCTCTCTCATCGATGTTTCTAACTCTCTATCCCTCTCCCTTCCTCTCTGTAAAAAATCAATAAAATATATATTTTTTAAAAAAAAGAAAAACCCAGGGATGGGGGCGAACAGTGGTGCCCGTGGCAGCAACGAGGAGCTGCGAGGGGGTCTTTCAGGGAAGGGAGGGAAAGGGGGGGGTGGCTGAGGCATTCGGGAAGGGGAGGCTGGAGGGATGCACCAGGCCAGAGGGAGCAACCTGGGCCTGGGCCTGGGCCTGGATGAGGGACGGGGGACAGAGGCTGGGAGGCGGGAGAGCCAGCCTGGGGGCCAGAGAGGAGCCCGCCAGGCGGTGGAGAGGTGGGGGGGTCCAGAAGAGGGGGGCGCTGTCAGCAGGGGACAGAGGAGCCGGACTCCGAGGTGGAGCAGGGCCGGGCCCACTGCAGGGAGGGGGAAGGGGTGTGGGCCGGGGAGGGAGCAGGAAGGAGGAGCAGGGCCGGCCTCGGGATGCTCAGGAGGGAGGTGGGGACCCCGGAAGCAGGTGGTGCAGGCCACGCCTCCCCCGCCCCGCCCCCCAGGCCTGCCAGCCCCTCTCCACGGAGAGCCAGCCCCCAGCACGTGCCGCGGGTCCACCAGGTACGGAAAGACCTGACACCCCAGACCTCAAACATCCCACACACACACCCCCACCCCTAGGACAGATGTGCAGGCTGCGGCTGCAGGAGAGAGACCTGCTGGGGGGGAGGGGGAGTAGGAATTCCTGGGGCTGCACCCCCCTCCCCCTGCTCCGGAACGGACCCCCAGGCCACACATACTTCAGGGAGGCATTTGAGGTCTTGCCTCCTGGCAAGGTGGCTCGTTTTTCTCCATAAAATCTTATAAAAGTAAAAAAAGAACAGGCTCGGAGCTGGAGTCCCCAGGACGGAGGCCTTCCGGCAAGAAGAGCAGGCGAGGGCGGCCAGCCCAGCGCAGGTAAGAATTCACCCCGGCCCTGGCCGGTGTGGCTCAGTGGATGGAGCGTCGGCCTGCGGACTGAAGGGTCCCGGGTTCGATTCCGGCCAAGGGCACATGCCTGGGTTGCAGGCTCGATCCCCAGTGGGGGGCATGCAAGAGGCAGCCAATCAATGATTCTCTCTCATCATCGGTGTTTCTATCTCTCTCTCCTTCTCCCTTCCTCTCTGACATCAATAAAGAAATATTATATATATATAAAAAAAAGAATTCACCCCGCCCTGCAGACAACCCTCCCTGGAGCTGTCTGCACCCCCTTGATGCAGCCTCAGAGCCCAGGTTTGCTTAGACCGAGGGAGGGCCCACACCAGCGCCACGGGCCACTCGGTGCCAAAAACCGGCCCCGATCGCAGACCCCGGCCTCTGCCGGCCGAGGCCTGGCACGGCGTTAGCGGCAGAAGCGCCCAGACGCTGTCCTCGCCCCGTCCCCTCGGAGCGGGCATGGTGCCCAAAACTATAGACGTGGGGCCTTTCCGGGGGTGAAAGGGGCGCGGCCAGCTTGCAGGGGGTTGGGGGTCCTGCCTCTGGGTCCAGAGATAGGGCCCTCGCTCAGAGTCCCAAAAGAGAGGGTGCACCTGGGCCCTGCAGAGTGCTGACCCAGCACCAAGTCACCCCAAGAGCGATGCCTGTGTTTGTCCCCCAGAGGACGACACAGGATTCCCCCAGTCCGGGAGGCGGGACCCCACGTGCACGGCTGCCCGGGGTTCCCAGGAGCGACAGGGGGCCACCGGCACAAGCAGCTCGCCAGAGTTACGAGGGCAAGAGTGACCCCCCACACACGCAGGGTCCCCCCAGCTGCTGCTGGGGTCTGGGTGAGCTCGTAGGGTCCCAGGCCCCAGGGGGTGCTGGCAGCTGGGCCCCGGCTCTGTCCTTCCCTGCCTCCAATGTCCAAGGGAGGGACCCATAAAGAGGCAGTGACCACTGCTGCCTCCCAATGGCTGCCTCTCCCTGCCCGGGCACCCAGCTCCCCTCCTGCCCCTCCTGCTCTCCGTCCGCATCTAGGAAGCACTTGCTTCGTGCTCGGCCCCCGCGAGAGCCCGGGGCTCCCTGTTCAGACAGAAGCGGGACCACGGAGGGCCTGCGGGGGACTTGGCGGCGGGTTTGGGCGGAGACTTCCTGGGAACACAGCGGGGCGGCCAGGCGGGAGCCTCTCCGGCCCCTTGAGTGGTCTTCTCCGCTCTGCCCTTGGAGAGGGGCCGTCTCCCGGGCGCCCGGCCCATCGGTCCGTCTGTCCGCCCTGCCTCCCGGGCCTGGATCACTCCCGCCCAGCCTGCCCCTGTCCCTGGAGGCCCAGAGAAGGCGCCGGTATTTTCAAGGTCAGACAGCAGCGGCGGCTGACGTTTGCCTGGGGCACACGGCTTCCTGCCCGCCAGGCCGCCCCACAGGCCGGCCTCCTCCCCACCCCGTACCACGCCCCCCTCCTCATCCCCCTGAACGCAGTCTCCTTCCTCCAGGCGCAGCTCCCGAGAACACGCCTCCCTCCGACAGCCTCTCCCCCGCCCAAAGGCATTGACTTAAGAACCAGGAGGTCACGGCTCCGTTCCTGGTCGGGGCACAGGCCCGGGTTCGGGCTCGATCCCCAGCAGGGGGCGTGCAGGAGGCAGAGGACCAATGATTCTCCTTCACCATGGATGTTTCTCTCTCTCCCCCTCCCCCTTCCTCCCTGAAATCATAAATATATATACATATACCCTGTTTCCCGAAAGTAAGGCATCCCCCCCAAAAATAAGACCTCCCCGAACATAAGGCCTCCCTGGAATAGAAGGCCCCCAAAGCTACCGTCAGGCGTCTGACTCCTGATTTAAAGAGACCTCGCCCGGCCCGAACAGCTCCGGCTGCGCTGCGGCCCATCCGGGAGCTGGTCTGTGATGACAACGACTACCGTACTGTATACAGGTCATACATTTCCTTTTTTTGTTGTTGTTAAACCATAAATGTGCACCGTCTTCTTCTTCATGGAGAAATAAGACCTCCCCTGAACATAAGACCTGATGCCTCTTTGGGAGCAAACGTTAATAGAAGACACTGTCTTATTTTCGGGGAAACAGGGTATATATATATATTTGTGTGTATATATGTGTGTGTGTGTGTATGTGTGTGTGTATATATATGTGTGTGTATATGTGTGTGTGTATGTGTGTATACGTGTGTGTGTGTATGTGTGTATACGTGTGTGTGTGTGTATGTGTGTATACGTGTGTGTGTGTGTATACGTATATATATTTAAGAGAGTCTCCAGCCTCTCTCACCCCCCCCCACGCCCAGTGAGTCCCAGTCCGGGAACCGGGGACCGGCCTGCCGGGCGCTGTGCAGCCTCCCCGCTGAGTGTGGGGCTGACCGGACCGTCCCTCTGGCCCGGCCCCACAGGAACACGCGGCCCGCCCGCTCTGTTCCGGGAAAGAGGAGTGTCTGCCCGTCCGTCCCTGAGCCCCACAGCCCCAGCCCTGCGGCGGCCCGGCCCGCGGACACCCCGGGAGGACAGACACCCCGGGAGACGGAGCAGAGGACACACACCCCGGGAGACTGAGCAGAGGACAGACACCCCGGGAGGACAGACACCCCGGGAGCCAGGAGCAGAGGACAGACACC